>JAHZNA010000048.1:0-31147 GCA_027743935.1 Sinodicranocentrus sp. ZH6
TGTCGATATTTGGTACCTAAAAACTAAAGTTACCGTAAAAAGCAAACCCTTAAGTAGATATTTTAGCGTGTCAAATGGATTTTCATAAACTTTAAAGTCAATAAACTGGAAGTGTAAATGGAAACTGTTAACAATTTATGTTTAAATATTGAGCTCAGGAATTGTCTAAATTCAATTCATTTTAAACGTTGCAAAGTCTTTGTAAAATTTGCATAAATTTCAAACTTCCAATTATATTATTGCAAGATTACTTCCGACAGCAGTCTTTTCATTTCATGTGAGACTATTATTAGTTATTTTCAAATTCAATCCAACCTTACACTTATAGTCTACTTTTGCAGTGGTTACTGCAGATAAATTTTTCTTATGAAATTTTATACCTTTTGCAGCAAGCACTCTTCGGAGTTTGATGGCATTCGAGTGGCCACATGAAATATTACTTCGCTAAACGAAGTGGCGTAGTACGGGGCAGTTTCACCTGAACTCTTATTTTTCTGCAGACCGCCCATAAATCCAGAATGACTTTCCAATTCAACTTCCCAGCCTAAACCTATATTTTGTCAATTAGAAAACTGTATTTTATCAAAAATCAGGAAAATATCATTAATGTATTAATATATAATACCTGCAATAAAATCTTCATAAGCTTCACTGCCACCCGTGTTCGACAAGATTGAATGTTTGTCTCCTTGCCCTTCAGCAACATAAATTACAGCAATTTTATGAGTTTCTCGACATTTCTGGAAGTTCAAATAAGCCATTAATTTGCATTGTAGATGTGAAGAATACCACCGTCTTGGATTTTGAGAACTAATGAAAATAATAATTATACCTGTGCATCTAAATGTTTTAATTCCCGCAAGAGTTTTTCATCTTTCTGAAGTAGATCAACAGATGCTCGTTTTTCCCATCCAGTCAACCCTAGGTGGCTAAACAATCGGCGACTTAGCATAAAACTTGAGCCAAACATAATACTTTTCGTGGATGCCGCCAGTGATGACAAATTTTCCTCATGTTCACTAACGACGTCCATTTCAGAATCTAGTTCAGTGGATACTGGCATTGCCTTCATGCTTGAGTAACATTAATAAATTCAGCATCGATGAATTATTTGTAATCCTTTATATAAAAGAGAAAGAGCTGCTGTTTACGCAAACTGACTTACGTTAAATCCATATCACATTTCATCAAAAATTCCATTTCCATATTTCTTTGGTTTACTACAGCAGCGACAACATCATCTTCCGAATCTTGAGTCAAAGTTGGAGGAGGATCCCAAGGTGAAGTTAGAGATTCCCCTACTCTGAGCAGACATTCTGTACTTGTGTAACTGATGTATTGCAGGAGCTGCAAGAACGCATAAAATTCTTCATCAATCACATTCTCATTCCTGTGGTTTTAAAATATGCTTCACATGAACTTACGTCATCTAGATTATCCAAATCATCTGCAGAATTTTCAACAGTTGGTAAAATTCCAGTCTGACGTCTTCTTAGTGTTAATCTGGTACCCATTTGTGGGAAAAAACAGCCAGTCATTCCTGAAAACAAATCATCGGGCTGCTGGGAGAAAGAAGTCAGTACAGGAATTTCTTCGTCTAGATATTAACGAAATTTAAAAGTAGAAATTCAATAATTAAAATTAAGCTTTAATTAAACGTAATCCAGCAATAAAACCTTAAATTACCCTGAGACGATGGAGGGGCATACAGATGTGCAGCATCCCATGATGCCTTACCACTTAAGTCTCTTAATATAATTCTGACCAATGTTGGTGATGTGGTGAAACCTGATATTGCACCACCCCCAAGTCCCTCTTGCGCAGGTAACTCAACAATAGATAACAATGTAGTATTATTCAGAGCAAACAACTGGAAACATTAACCAGAAGTTACTGTTAGAGCATCCTCATTTTAAGGGAAGAGATATAGATTTTATAAAATTATTTCTTCAATTTTACCTGAATATTTGGTAACGAAAACACATAAGAATTAAGCTCATCCAATTCAGAACTAAGACCTGGCAAATCGTCATTTTCTGAAACTATGGACCCACACCTTGCAGCACCATTTGACATAGGAAAGTGGCCGATTTGAGTGAGTAAATGCAATAACAACTGTAAATAGAAATTTCCTTATTAGCTAGCTACAATACATTAACCGAATGTCAAAAATGTCAAATTTGCCATACCGATCGAGCGGAAAGGCGGACGGTTTCAATATCGTGGGACATTGAATTAGGATTTGTACTGTCAGAACGAACGAACACATTGTCTTTGCCTAAGCTCCTTAAACTGGGGTCAACGTTCTGTAAAAATAGGCATGATTTCATAGCTGAATATGAAACTAAAGATATGTACGCTTAAATTTAAAAACCGTTAACACTCTAAATCAATCCGTTCACCTGTAGGTCGTCAAACGGAATGCTTGGATCAAAGTCTTCGACACTACTTAAGTTTACAACATGATTTTCTCCGGGTGATTGATAACCAACAGACACCATGTGCAGAACCTGCATGTACAAACCAAAACTTCAATATGCATGTTCTAGTGCCAATCTCAAATCTTAAAATTACACAATAATTTACCTCAAAAATGCACGTTAGTAACGAAGACTTATCTTGATCACGGGAAGATATTAATGATTCAACGGGCAATCTCATGCACCATTCACCTAACGTTAACATAAGTGAAATTAACAACCGTTTCTCCGTTTCAACTGGTTTCCCAGAAGTCCACCCAGAATTTTTCATAGGAAGTGCTTGTTGTAAACTCCATTTAAGGCCCAAAACAATTTTTGGTATCAAAAATGGGAAAAAATTAGACACTTCGCTGGCATAATCTGCAAGCAAAAGGAGAAGATCCGAAGCAACTAAGGCTACACTTCTATTGGCGACCTAGGATGTGATACATCAAACATTGATATTAGTTAGATGAGTGTAAAGAATGAGCAAAACATTCAGAAATCTTTATCATAAATCTCACACGAATGGATGCAAGAAGTAAAGAAAATACTATTGAAATTCTGTTATTCATATCAGCTTCTTCTCTGTGATTAGATGTCAAGCCGAAATTCCTCAAATCTGTTAATTCTTTGCATATAAATATAGTTAAAGACTGCAAACAAATAGCCCTGGAATGCGATGTTTGTTCAACTTTAGAGAAATGTATCAGACACGTCAACGCAACATCCTGGAATTCATACAAACCCGGTTTAAAACTACATACATACTTGGATTTTGGATTAAAAGTGAAAAACTGTAATTATATACCTTTACAGACTGAGGAGGGTGGATAAGCTGAAATGTAGGTGAATTTGGTTTCAAAATTTGCAAATTTTTGCACACTTCAGATATTGCCAATACTGTGCCTAAAATATTAGCGGCTTCCATTCTAGGTGCTTTTTTGAGATCATCCGTAGTAAGAACTGCATGTGCCGCTTGACATAAGTCCAACAAAAGAACAGAAAATCCAGGTAGCATCTTCGAAACAAATCTACAGCCGCATCTTTTAACCACCTCATTGATCACCTCCTGTTAACCGTCAAAGCAAATCAATCAACTTTATAATCTCCTACGGGATTCACAATTATGTATGCAAGGCATTCCTGAATTGCAGGTAAACGCAACATTGCAGTCTCCGATGCTATTAATTATTCCCACATATAACATGACAGCATAATATTCAACTTAAAACTGATACTCTGTTCAATAAACATAGAGAAGTTAATATTAAAATCAGAAACGTGCCTGCTGGTTAGATATGACGACTTTATGCAACGATCCATAAAATTTGCTTAAAAATTCTTGTGTGAACGGAATGTCTTGGTCATTCATTGTTACATCACAAAGAAGAGCAGTTGAAAATATTTTGCCTCTGTAGAACTCATCTGAAAGCTCAAATGCCTGGAAAGTTCAAACAACACATAATATTGTAATAGCAAACTAACAATAAAAACGCCAAAAACTTTGTTAATCTAAGAACAAAAATCAAGTATACCTGAAAGCACCAAGGAGAAAAAAGTGGCAGCGGAGGACAAAGCTCTGGGGGTTTCGGTGTCGATAAATTATCGAGACTGATTCCTTGATTTTGCCGAATCTTAAAAAACATTTGAGGAACAATTATATAAACCAATTGAGATAAAATAATCATTAATGATCTAATGTGTAAGACAATGTTAGTACAAGCCATGCATATGCATATGCCAAGTACCTTTAGCAAAGTATTCCAAATATCAGTGAGAACTTGGAAAAAGTGAGCATGTGTCTTCGGATTTGTAAAATCATTGACATTTCCGAGAATCCCTAGCATTCGCTTCCACAATATTGCAGCCACACTTGGAAGCCAACCTTTCACCTGACCTCCTGCAATCACGCCTTTTGCTTCTGCAGACTTCGATGCTTCCATATTACAATCTTGTATGCGCAACAAATTTTTATATAAATACAAAAATATAAATGTTAATTTATATATTTTTTGGAATGCTTAGATTGTAGTTTTAGACCAGCCAGAAAACTCACCAAGGCTATTGCTGTCACCATCAATGTGAATCGTGGATGTATTATCTAAACTTGTGTTTGAAGACGATATCTCCGCCCAATCTGGATGAAGCATTCCACCATGATGAAAATGGCCAATGTGTGAGATAATTTTTCGAATAGAATCTGCAGATCGCGATCTTTTTCGTAAACGCGATTCAGGTGGGAAATGATTAACGCTGATTTCATCAGTTTTATGAGTAGCTAACGGCGGATGGTCTTTCAAAGGCCAGCCTTTACCTTTGCCACTTTTAAGAACGGATAAAAGGTTACCCTCACTCATGCTTCTTCTTAAAACCAATTTTTTATATGGATGTGGTGCTGTCGGAGAAAACACCATTGATTTTCTGTCTGAAGACGCTCCTGAACTTAAATTTCTGGTTCGCATTGATCCCGACGCTAAACATGCACATTAGACACACTTATGAACGCCTTATTGGGATGATAACCGTACAAAAGTTTAAGGAAACTACTTACACATCGGAACGTCGGTAATTCTCTTCACTGCCTCTTTGGTGACTGCTGATGGCTGATTTCCGCTGCCACCACCTCGTCTTTTCTTAGACTTCTGCTCGGTTAGTCTATCCAAAGGTAAATTGGCTAAATCCAGATTGTACACATGCCGTGACAAAACTCTTGTCAATGTCTCCATTGTTTTCTAAAATGAAATGCTATGCTACACAGTATCTATACGTAAAATCAATGTAAATATATGTGCAACAGGAAACAGACTTACAGACCACTCGGTAATTAACTCATCGCAAAAAGTTAACTGAGATAATACTCCCTGGAGCTGATCCCAAAGTTCCACCGCTATAGGCACATTCAAACTGGCTTTCACCCAGCTAACAATTAAAGTTTGGAATAAGGCAGATGCTAGTTTTGACCCTAACGTATCTGGATGCTTCAATCCAGAATGAGGTTGATTAACGTCAAGAACCTTCGAAGTTACATGTAGCAGCACAACCAACAATTGTTCCCTTAGAGCACAAAAGGAAGCCAAAATAAACATCTATCGCCATAAATTTTTAATACATGAAATCATTTTGTAAATGTTTATACCAAGTTTTTGCTTCCATTCTCGTATTCATAACAGCATATCTATAAATATTTAAGACTCTTTTGCACACGTCTACTTGTTCCTCAAGTAAATGAACTGCGGCTTCGTGTTTGGGAATTTGGAATAACAAAAATACAGCAGCCGAGTTACAAAAAAACACTTGTAAGACTTTTTGAGCCCCAGCTCGAAGAAAAGAAAGATATTCCTCTTTATTATTATTAGCATTGATTCCGACAGCTCCGCAATATGAATCCGTTCGCAATCTGTTTTTCGGTGGATCTAGGCGTTCCTTATTGCCATCATCAGCGGGTTCGTCGGGTTCTAACATAAAAACCGGTAGTTCAGGCACCTAAAAGGAAGCCAAACGGATCAAAATCCGCAAGTTTTAAACCCATACATATCTTTTGAAATAACAGTCCATCACATAAAACTTGGTACTTACATTCATTTGAATCCAATCTTTATACACGCAAATGACTCTTCTTATGGCTACTGTATGGACAAAATTCATTAATAAAGCTCTTCGAAACACTTCGTGTAGGAAGTTAATATTCTCCCGACTGCCGAGTATAACATCTTTTGCTATCACATTTGCGTCAACATCACTACGATTACAATTCAGCACAGTTATAAAAGATTAAAATATAGAAACTGTAATTTGACGATTCGAGTTTTAAAATACAAATATCACTAAGGTTTACTTGTGAACACTGGAATAAGAGGTAATGGAGTCTCTATCCCCTCCAGAAAGAGACGACGGAGGCGTAGATTGGTTCCTTATGTCATCTGTATTATGCTGATTAATTTGCACTGCTTGAATATTGGAGCCCCAGCTATTATAATAAATAAAATTAGTTAATTTTTATCTACTAGGGACAAACTTGGGATGAGATGAACCAAGAAACAAAATAGATTAAACAATTTAGTGTAGTCAAAAGTAGTTCTTACTATCCAGGGGCTGATGTGAGTTCTAATGCTCTGTAAACTGAATGAGCATAATTCGCTAACCATTTAACAAAGACGACTTGACAAGCAAAAATAGGATTATTCGATAAATCTGCACATTTTCTAGGTTCCGGAAGCTCTAGAATATGAACGAGAAACATGGTAGAAAATCTTGTACGAATACATTTTTAACAAAGTACAACTAAAGTTAAGCGTAATAAAACATTCGCTCTATTGACTGTCGTGATACAATGGCTCTATTCTGGTACAATGAGCCATAGTACGAGGTTCAAATATCTACAAAATGACAAATTGTTTTTATGATTACTATTATTACCTAAATGAGGTTTGTAGATATCTGCGATGATTTTAAAATCCCCAAATATTCTAGGTAAATAGTATTCTTTAAATCTCTCGTACAAAAACTCTATACTTTTAGCCCACATTGGACTTCCTTCATTCCAATGTATTCTTGGTGCTTGCGAAACCATAAAATCCAACAAAAGTTCCATAAAGTGCGAAGAAAGATCTTCTGGTTGTCTTTCTCCAGGACTGGCCACTAAAACTGGAGTTATTTCAAAGGCTTCTACGCCTGTCGAGTAATCATAAGGTGGCGGCCAATTTGGGGAAGTCCCGAGACCAGGCACTAACGATGCAAACATGGAATGAACATACGCCGGAGCCGCTGTTCCAAGGCACTGATACCACATTATGAACAGTCTGGTAATAAAATACATAAATTTGCAGGTCCTTTACACTTCAATTTTATACTTTAAAGATAATTGTAAAGTCGTACCTGATAGCTTCTCGTCGAAGTCGAAGAGAATTTGCGGGATGATTTAGTTTGGCCATAAGTCTTGACATGGAGTGAAGTTGCCACCTACAATGCAACAAGTCCGGAAGCAGCATCAGCAACCGTTCGAGCAAATGCAGAACACTATCCAATTCCTCTCGTTGAGCTCGATGAACTGCAAAAACAGTATTTTCAGTGCTTTACGAACCAAGCCTAATTAACACTTCATCAGTCACAGCTAATCTACTCCTACACGCGTGATGCAACAGTAAAAACGTGCGTAGAGGTGGAATGAAGTATACATAATCTATTTTCAACGATAGTAAACTTTTTCGATCGTGTGATAAATTTTCACTTCACCATTCACATTTTGGAAACAAACTGTGCATCATCGAAGCAATTTTGCAGGCTAAATTACCTATCGGATAAAAGCGCATACCGGAATCAAAGTATCAATGCGTACTTTGTACTTTTAACCATTTCTATTCTAACAAACTAATTTAATTATATATACTCAATACAAAGGACTTAAGTTAAATTCGCTGGTCCAACGTGTTCTAAACCTTTTAAAAAGCATGATAAATTCTTAAATAAACTAAAGTTTGGTAAAAAAAATGTCAGCAATATTAACCTGAAATAAAACATGCCTATATAGTACAGTAGCACAGTTTTATCTTTTGTTTACAGTTCTTGAGCAATTTGTTTTATGTTGCTGTTACTGCTGCTCTGTGTTGNTTAAAAAGCATGATAAATTCTTAAATAAACTAAAGTTTGGTAAAAAAAATGTCAGCAATATTAACCAAAATAAAACATGCCTATATAGTACAGTAGCACAGTTTTATCTTTTGTTTACAGTTCTTGAGCAATTTGTTTGTTGCTGTTACTGCTGCTCTGTGATAGATTTCAATTACAAAAGGTCACTTAAAACTCTAAACCATACACCAATGATTATCATCATCCGAGCCGAATGCCATAAAATCATTTGTCCATAGAAATTCGTGAAGTTTTATGCCTGGAACTCCAAAATCCTGTAATATGCAAATCCAAGATCGGTTAACTTTATTTGTTGTTAGGATACCTGGCGAAGGGAGATTGGCGAAGTTAACCGATCTTGATGCAAATCTTTTCATAAATTGAATCCTTCATGATAAAAATAAATTTTAAGTGGACATGCTTTATTGAGCAATTTAATTACCTAACTTTTAAATGTCTAAAATCTCTCCATGAAGGCATAAGTTGCGTAAGCGTACAGTTCTTTATAGGCCAAAAGTAGGTATTCTTAATCTTAATCTAGTGTTTGTGTTTTGTGTTAAGGGTTGTTATGTTATGACCATTTTTATGCTAAATACATATGCTACCCTGATTTTTAAAACATATTTTAGATTTTCAACTACGTACTGACCAAAAAAGACGAGGGTGGAATTATGACTGTGTGGGCTAGTTGGTCTCTGAAATAATAATTATAATAGGGGGTCTAGGCCCTTTCCCAGGGAGTGGTTTTTTCCCCGGGATGATATTTACCCGGAAGGAAATTTACGCTTAATTTGTTCCCCGTTGATACCATAAGCCAGTGGAATAAAAAACTATCAAACGATCAAATCAAACTTTAAATGATAGGTTAACTATCTGAACCAAACCAAATGGTGGTTACAAGTCGGAACACCTTTGTCATCACTGGCGGTATCACTGACTGAGGGGAATCATGCTGATAGGCTAATTAGGTCACGTGATTTACACAAACAAAAGAATGGTAACGCCTTCAGACACCTTGCCATTCTTTGTATAAATCACATGGGCCAAACTGGCCAATGAGCATTATTCCCCTCATTGATACACCGCCAGTGATGGACAAAGGTGTTCCGACTGTAAGGTTAGTGGGTTAGTAGAAACACCCAGGTATATTGATCCGAGATCGAATTCAGTTAACAATCCTCTACTTAATTTTTAAAAGTTGAAAATTGAAAACGATTACTTAAACCTCGCCTATATAACCTAACCTAATTAACAAATGATATAACTTAATCCTCGCCTATATAACCTAACCTAATTAACAAATGATATAACTTAAACCTCGCCAATATAACCTAACCTAACCAACAAATGATATAACTTAAACCTCGCCTATATAACCTAACCTAACCAACAAATGATATAACTTAAACCTCGCCTATATAACCTAACCTAGCCAACATCGATGTACAGTTTATATATTTATGTAGTGTACTGTAACTGATAATTAAAAAGGGCAAATGGTATGAACGGGGAAATGATAAATGATATACCGGGGGCGGGGGTAAATTAAGGGTAAATTTCCTTCCGGGTAAATATTATCATCCCGGGGAAAGGGCCGGTAACGGAAATAATAATTATAATAATAGGTAATAAAATATTAAGGTTCGTAATTGTGTGATCTTTCTTTTATAAACACAACTATTTAAAAGTACGTATGACATAATAAGTGAGTGAGTAATGTGAGTCGTGAGTATTATATACGCATATAATATTGCTCTATTACACATAGTACCGTTAAATTGTAAGTACACCGGTTGCAAAATATTAGTTGACAAATTACGGGTATTTTAGGTACTTGAATGAAATTGGGAACTTAAAATCTACCATTTTTTATTTCAACGGTTGGTTCTGTAAACACTGTGCCGCTGACCCGCTGACGTTCTGAGTACTTGCTTGGCTAATTGATGACTGGTGATTGGTGAATGGTTATGAACGTAACAAGGGTGACTAACTCTAAATTGAGTTTCGGGTTGGGTTATCGTTACCCTTGCTCACTCGCTTGGGCTAGCATCATAATCAAGACAGCTTGTGCTTCTGTCAATCGTAAACCCAAATCATGCTGTCAAATGGAATTTATTAATTCAAAAATCCCAACCGTTTCTACGGTAAAATTTAAATCACTATCCCGAAAATGAATTAGTGAATGTAAAAGGAGGTGTAAAAACAGTAGATGGATTATAGGAAAAGATGTGATGTGACACTCCAATGCTGAGTTTAGGGAAGGAAAATTCTGTTTAAGATTTTTCCTCATAAGGACATATGGAGATTTGAAAATTGTAGACCTGAGTTACCCTCAGTAACTTTGTATTTTAAAATGGACGATTTTTAACAGTTCACGTTAAAAAAAGGTCAAAAAATGTCAAGTTTAGCTGGTCTCTGGTATTGATAGGTCTATTGTAAAAACTGTCCTGACTCTTACAAAGTCAGGGAGAAATTTTGGGGAATTTTTTTAAAACACGGAAAAAACCGTAGGGAAAAAATAAAAAAGGCAAAACGGGTAAAAAGACTACGACGGAGACAAACGAACAAAAATCAGTCTAAAATTTAATTTTTGTGATAGTTTATGCCGAAACTGTGAAGCAGCGCAAACTTTTCCCCTATTTACAACTAAAGAGAAAAATTAATCGTGACGTGAATAGTTTTTGTTGGGGAAATTTGGGGAAACCAATATTGATTGTCCAGACTATTCCTATCGTTTTAAATTTTCCTAAAATTTCCTACGTATAAACAGCAAAAAATACTTGTTTTTCCCGTCACTAATGGCGCGTGTATTTTTAACACAAATTCTGACAGTTTCTAAAAAACATCTGTGCGATTCGCTCGCAATTCAAAGCAGCGCAAACTTTTCCCCTATTTACAACTAAAGAGAAAAATTAATCGTGACGTGAATAGTTTTGTTGGGGAAATTTGGGGAAACCAATATTGATTGAAAGGAAGAATATAAGATTGTCCACCAGACTATTCCTATCGTTTTAAATTTTCATAAAATTTCCTACGTATAAACAGCAAAAAATACTTGTTTTTCCCGTCACTAATGGCGAGTGTATTTTTAACACAAATTCTGACAGTTTCTAAAAAACATCTGTGCGATTCGCTCGCAATTCTCGATCGAACATTAGGATTTGTAAAGAATCCAGGGCGCAGGGTCGTACCGTAGAAGGTTGCTTCAAACAGTGAGTTAAACGAGGGATCATGTTGAGTTCATTCGTCTTGGGTCAGTCAGATTCAAGCTATTTCTGCGCAAAAAGCATGTTTTTCTGGCTCGCTTACGCTTAAGGTTGCTTCAAACAGTGAGTTAAACGAGGGATCATGTTGAGTTCATTCGTCTTGGGTCAGTCAGATTCAAGCTATTTCTGCGCAAAAAGCATGTTTTTCTGGCTCGTTTACGCTTGCCAACATTGATTGTCAGAAATCGACAATTTAAAATCCTACTTCACATTCATACTTTCGCAACCCAACCCAGTTCCCAACAAAGTATGACATTGATCAACAAACTATTAGGCTTGTACTTTCCATCCAAATTAAAACTTGGAATAAATCAGCAAAAAATCGGTGTTTATAAGAACCGTGGGGAAATTTCTAAATTCGAAATTTTTTTCAGGGGGAAATTTTAGGGTCGGGACGGGACAGATTATACACCCCAAAAACTGGAGAGGGCCCTGTGGAGGTACTACCAGTAATCCTAAGCAGAGTAGAGGGGCATAACATTTTCAGTTCTTTCACATTGACATGATGCTTCTGATGCTAATTCCTCCCTCCATCCAAGTACTACTTTGCTTTGTTCAAATCCGACGAAATTCAGCACCACAAGGGAAATACATTTTCTTCATTCATTCATTACATCTAGCTCAGAATTTAAACTACCATTCCGTTTCATATTTTTCCATCGATTTTTCAACAAACATATTTGTGCATTACAAATTACAACATTTATATTAAGTTAGGAATAGGAACAGCGTAGTAAAGGCACACTTAGCTTACATTCCCTTAATCTATGAGTTTACAAAAGTATGCATGTACATTATACGTATCACATCTTACAATTAGAAATCTTGAGTGTGATGATCGTATATGATTGTGAAAACCCTGAGAAGGGTTATGAAAAAAGACTGCTTGGTAGGGGTGCGGTGCGATTGCGATGCTGCACACTTTTACGAGACAAACCATTTCTAGTATTTTTACTTTGTCGTCGTGAGTTTAAGGTATTTCTGAGACGTACTTCGATGCAATCGTTCTGTTTGTAAGTGTGACTTCAAAATATCATCCTTTTACAATCCTGCCCTACCACGCTCACTCGTTGTAAACACATCAAGCGCTCACATTTCCTTTATAACAATCTACATAGAATTGTTCGTATACCTACAGACGATATAATCTGATAATCTTCGCTGCTTGAACAAGTATCTTCTGAAGGTTTCCATTCAACACAATATACAGCATATAGCATATTTCGAAAAGTTTGGGTTGGGCTTGCATTTTACTTATAACCCATACATGGAAGCATTTTCTATGCATAAAAAATCGTGCTGCTCATTTAATGCTTTTGGAAGCACACTACTGGTAATCATCGTACCTATACCAATAAGCGTCAGGGAAGCGTAGAGTTTTATAATTTGTGTTACAAATAGCACCAGCTTGAGGCACCTAGTACAACATAACATTGCTTTTGTTGCATCATTTTTAGTGCATTATTGAGAAAGAGGGAAGAAAATGCATTATTTCAGTCGAAACTGGCTGAGTTGTTTGAAAGAATGCATGAGAATGTATGCAGGGCATGCTGTATATTTAAGTAAGTATATACATGCGTTTGAAAAGTATAAAATATGTTCTACAATTTTTCCGAGTCAGCGGGCGATATGCACCAACTAGCGATATGCTTCACGCTCAAAAATGAGCCAATACAGACAGACAAAATGTAACATGCCTTGATTTGTAAAAAAAATCAGTTTTTTTCCGGCCAAGTCACTATAATTTCGTAATCGTAAACCTTAAAATAAGGTTTCAATACTTTTCACAACTTCTATACACATTCGCAAAAATGTGCGGCTCGAGCCGTACGAGGAATTGTTCGTGCGTTGCTCATTTTATGAGAGAAATTAAATCGCATGAGCAACAACATGATCAAGCGTTTAATCCTCTAAAACAATTTTTAGTTATTGTTGTTATTATAAAAAAGACTTGATACACTCCTTTTTTATTGTTATCTGAGGGAGGTGAGGCTACAGGTTTAAAGCAATCAAATGTTCGTTGACAGTTTCAGAAAAACACGACTGTTTGTGAGTGTGAGGATTATCCTCTAACTCACGGAGAAATACAAGTTTTGCAGCATTCTCAAATGGTGATGCAGTAGAGACAGCAAGTTTACAGTGACTGAGAATTTGTTCATAATTGAGTTTAATCGTTTGCATATCCTTCATGCATGCAAAACTGCGATTACTTGTGAAATATTGGAAAAGTGCACAGATCTCCCACTGTGTTGAGTTCATACAAATCGTATCGCATGTTTTATTTGCCGACTTTTTTTGTGAATTGATTCCAAATTTGAAAACCACAGACACGGTGCAAATCTTGAGTGTGTTATCTTGAACATTGCATATTTTTATATATTTATTTAATAACGAACGATGACCTACAATACAATAATCTAAGTTCAGCCAGAACAACAACAACCATTGATAAAAACTGTGATAGATAACCTTTCCTAAATATTGTTGGAATTTTGAAAAAGGTCCTTTTCAATGTTTACTTTGTATGATAAGTTCACATACAACATTGGTTTCTGTTTTCGGCTTTTAATGTCAAGCAAAGCAATTTACTTGGTAGTCATTGTAGTCATAAAGTCTTCATCCCATTATAAGGTTTTCCCATTACATGCTCCACAGTGGAACTCACATAATCTCAGCGTCATGAGCGTTATTGTATGGATGGCTACAATTACGGAAAAGAATACGCCCAGCAGTTCACAAGGCCATTAAGCTTTGAGTCGTCTAAAGAAAAGGGATATGCTTTATGAAGATGAAGATGACTATTACAGTGAATATGTTGTATTGCAGTTCGCGGCCGTGTGTGTGTGGCACATGTAAGCACAAGTTAACCATACGAGTACTCGCAAGTTACAATTTACAATGTACAAGTACATATAGTTTATATATGTAGAGAAGTTATGTACATAGACACAAGGCTTGGTTTAATTTTTCGAGGTGAGCCTGCTGAACCGTCTCACTATAAAGTTTGTCTTGTTAAAGAACAAGGGCTGATTTGTTCTCTCCAGCAAGCCACAGTTAAGTAGAAGGCTTCAGCAGCATATCATGATGTGCTACTTGTCTGACAACATAGTTAAGATGATAATACACTCGATTTATTCACACGTGTGAGAATAAGGCACATTTTATGCTGGACTGTCTGGTGCATTTTTAGAATATTTACTGTGCAGTGTGCACGCATTACTGTTCTCTTAAGAATCAACAAGTCCTCGACTCTGCTTCATTCATGGACAACTGCATTGTGTTGCATGGAAGCTTGTGAGGGATGGAAATGTGATGAAAACTGAGAATGGAGATAAAAACTCGTATACCTGCTTGGAGAGGATCTATAGTTATTTGGATAATAGTGCACTTGCAAACGTGGTGTGTAATGTGCATTGTCGTGATTGTGAGAAGATTGTGATCACATCATGAGGAATTGTTTGTGTCTGGAAAAACTGGAAATATATGCATGGTGTAATGTTTTTCCACTATATTTGTGTCGATGAATCACAACACATCTCAGAAGAAAATGGTATGATGTGATGTCATGAACTGTGAGTGAATGAGTAAAGTTATAATAGTTGGGGTTGGTTTTGATATGGCTTCAGAACTCACTTAATGATTGTTGTGCTCG
Organism: Sinodicranocentrus sp. ZH6; assembly: GCA_027743935.1. NCBI lineage: Eukaryota > Metazoa > Arthropoda > Collembola > Entomobryomorpha > Entomobryidae > Sinodicranocentrus > Sinodicranocentrus sp. ZH6. The sequence goes on from JAHZNA010000048.1 coordinate 15,006, forward strand.
TATTTGTGCCTCCGCTTTCTTCATTTGCATCATCTATAAGTCATCAATTCAGGTACTTTTGAGATTTGAGAATTGTCATTAAGATAATTTATCATAGCATTATCTACACATTTTAAGGAAATAATTTTGACGAATTCTCAGAAGCAAACCTACACAATTAATGCTGAGCTTTTACGTAAATACCAAAAGTACTATTACCGAGTGGCGTTTTAACAGGAAATAGAAAAAGGAAAATATCAAATTCTACTTAAAGTGTATTAGACTCTAGACCACCATCCTCCTTTCGCAAAAACTATTGTGATTGTGAATAACTGACGACAGACAATATCATATAATATGCATATACTTATGATATAATGATACTAACATATTTACCAATTGATGTCATTTTTGTGGTTAAATGTATACACAATATGGGAGGTTTGTTAGCATTGGCAATTTCTATGGAGGGTTTTAGAGTAATGCTGTTAACTCGGAATTCAGACAAATACACAAATTTCGTATACGAGCTATATAAATGGAATTGTGAAAATGGAAATAACAGTCGTGACTAAAAGCGAAAAACAACATGTTATAAAACTTTAAAATCTTCTGGAGTATCACCCACACATTTATAGCTTTGTTACTTTAGTCTTTACAATAACACTCATCATATATCGCTTCAGCTTTGAAGGTACAAGTTTTTTCCTAATGAATTTATACTGAATTTATACGTACATATTCAAGCGCTTAACCGCATTTTTACTTTATACGTCACATCACAGTCCTTATAGTCACATCCTTATGGTAAAACTTGGAGAGTTAGTTGTTCTTGTTAGGTAGTACTCTCTGGATGACAATTGAAGCACAAACCAGTCATTAAGATTTGGACAGCTGCTATTCGTCATTCATGTGGTTTTTGCGATATATGTTGACCATGAATACTTACTTAGTTTCGCTGGGATGCTATGATCCTATGTAAAATATACTATGTCATCGTGCCATGTAAATGCAGTTTATTTCTGTGGTTTATGTCATTCGGATGAAGTAAAAGTTTAGATATGATATGAAAGTACATGAATATAATATTCTAAATTCCAAACGCTTACTTTAGTTTCACGATATACTTTTCATATTAAGCTGAATTTTATTTTACCAGTTCCAGTACAAATAGTTTAAAAAAATATAGGAATGAATGATGGAATGAATGCTGTGCAAGTCTAATGTAATCTAGTTTGCGTTTGATGTTCTAGTGAATAAGTGTTAATAAGAGTGTGTTCGTTACACTGATTTTTTAATCCAATTAATGTTATCTGAATTTGAGTGCACCTCGGAGTCGGAAATTGTTACATATATCGGTATTAGAAAGTTATCTCGTCAAATGGTTGTCAAAAGGTAATAGAAAAAATGTCTACATAATTATACGATTAAGGGAAAAGCTGTACATGCTATGTGTGCAATTGCTTATTGTGTGACATAAATGATCATGTAACAAAAGTGTGCTTTTTGAATTCTATAACGGCAACACAGAAAAAAACAGTAAGAATAAATAGCCATTACTCTTTAGATTTAGATGAGACATGTTGCAATCTTACATGAGACATTATCTTGTCATTGACATAGCTTTGCACACTACTACAACTACTAACAAACACACGAATCAAAGTCAAATACAGGCAAAATACATTACCAACAATTGGATTATATATTGGAGACATTCGAGTATTCCTTATTATTTGCCGTGCCCTTATAACAAAAATTGTATACCTGTCCTATGCCGTCTTGTTCCTTCCACCGTTATGTTGTTGGGGCATTTAGCGTGAGGAGCATGGTTGATGTTGTTCATCTGACAATGAGAAGTCATTAATACCAACAAGAATTTTATTTAGTTGGAAATTAGTTTAACGATGTGTTAACATCTTCTGTTTGCTGTTGGGTGGAAATCTACTGGCTTGATGTTATCCTTTAGTTATTTTTTCACTCCTCAAAGTACCTAGTTACGTGTATCATTATACCCTTCTTTCATTCAGTTGGGGCAAGAGCATACCTAATTGTAAATTGTAAATACATAACTGCATGATTCATGCTGGGCAGCGGAACGGGAAAAGAATTATCGGAGAGACGTTGATTTGTAAGATAGTAAGTGAAAGTGTACTTCAAAATTAAAGTTGTTGGTACTCGGTAGTCGTTGTATATTACTTTTGTATTCAGTCAGACCTGACCATGTAGGTAGGGATTTCTAAGAAAAGAAATATGAAAAGCACACATAATACAAACCATAAAATAAAACGTCGTAACATCGTCCTTATAAGACTTCACCAATTATAATTAAAGCTGTTTTCACGTTAGCTATTGCTTATTGCTCGATGCGATGAACATAACTGCAACTGGTGGGATTGTAATCATTCATAAAGTATATACGAACAATTTGCAATGTTCAAGGGTAAAATGGAAAAAAGGCCTTGTTAAATATATTTGCAAGCAGTTTTCAGTCGTGAGAATAAAAATTATGACTTCCTAGTTGTAGTAATGTAAATAATGTAATACAAAACAAATCATTACAGGAATTCCCACTGGTATTTGGTACTCTAAATATGATGTGATTGTGATTATGCGCGCTGTTGGTTGTTCATTTTCAATTTTCATTGTTGTGTACTCTCATTCGTTTCCGTTTTCACTTGTGTTGACGACGTTCACATTCGTCATCAATCCATTGTTTACAGCCCAACTTGATTGTTATCGTTAGAATTTGCTGATAACGCTTACTATAACCAACAGCAGTCAGAATCTCAGAATTCGTCCATTTGAAGCAAAAATGTAAATGTCTATTTTATTGCACGTGTAAAATCTACAGTCAGCGTAAATACATTTTAAAATATGATACACATTTCAGTGTCATAAGTGTCGTAACACACCATTTTTATGCATTGAACAGACAGGAAAAGCTAAGTAATATGGACTTGGCGTTCTATCCTTGTATTTCTTATCATTTGCATTAGTTACTAGCTATGTAGCTCATCGCGACTGTTCAAAAAATAAATATAAGAATTCCTGGCAAAAATGAGTCAATAATGAACAGGATTTTTATTTCGTGCACTTAATAAATCTCTATGTACCCATTTTATTGTACTAATTCATCGATATGTCCACTTTAAAGTTATATTATATTCTCAGTAAAACTTTTTTTGCACATTTTTCGATTCGTCAAGAATTTAATTATATACCATTGACGTGACGTGGTGACCATACATTGGCATGAGAGTGAGCTTTGTAAATCCAAGGAGTAAAAATTACATTGGGTAAGTAGGTTGGGTTGAACGAATTTCTACTGGTTTGTTCATAACTAATATTTGGCGAATTAAATCAACATTTAAAGACGTGACTAATACCTAATATGGTAGTTTTCATACTAGGTGTTGCTGTCATTATAATGAAGTGATATGATGCGCAAACTGCAAACTGCATGAGTGAAAAAGTGAGTATTTCTCGCATAACCGAACATTTTAATCTAAACATATTTTTTAGTATTGGTTTGTATATATAACCCTATTGAAGTCATGTTAAGTGTGATAGTTAAATATTGCGTTGAAGAACGTAGACGTATAGGTAATTTTTCATGTGATCAATTCGATCGGCACATCACTCAAATTATTATGTAATCTGTAATATAAAATGGCCAAATACCGGGCACTGTGGTAAAAGTACCAGAAGAGGAAAAGAAAGGGCTGAAAGGTTTTTAGTTTTCCAAAACTCCTTGCAAAAATAAATTTAATACTTTTCGGTAACTTCAACTTTGACACTTTATATTTCGTCTTAATAGCATTTTATCGTATTTCATGGGTAAATGAGTATTTATCATTTCAACTTTAATTTAATGACTCAGCCATTCAAACTATAATCCGGCATGCCAATTTTTGCACATTTCTTTTCACCGAATTGAACAAACTTCCTTTCTGTTTTCTACATTTATCAATGTAAAGTAGGTATCTTCAGAGTAGAACTACCAAGAGTGAATGTCATATAAGTCATATTATGCAAAGCAAAACCTTTTATGCAGTTTTGTTACTAGTTGTGCAGAGAAAAGACTACGACTATACATGCATGTGTTGAGAATGTTGAGATGACACTACAATGAACTCTGGAGTTCGAAACAATTGTCAACATTTACTTTACTCTTCAATTATCCAATTTATGAGTAGAATAACACGTGCTACATATTCAATATGCAGATGCAGACATTAACATCAGCTATTTAATGGCCGATTAAATAAAGCAGAAAGTGCAAATGCATGTTCCCAACGACGTGCCTTTGCTCGCCTCTCTTTCCCTTCACACTGCAGTGTTTGCAGTCCTGTTGTGATTTAACAGTTGTTTTAATAGTTGTTGTATCTTCCTTCACTACATATCTAAAAAGCCTTCATTGCGCCTACTTAGCTTTACATTTCTAGTGAAAATGAGAGATTTCATTCCCATTGCAAAAAATGGGAATGGCATAGTTAGGAGGATTAGGTTAGGATTTTAGAATATATGATTGCGAATGAATGAAATCTCTAAAAATACAGCAGCATTGTTGCTGCTCGTATTCAGTCACAGTTCACAGTGGCTACCATACAATGCAATCATTGCTACGATGGCTATGCTATGATACAATTTGATTTGAGAAAGAAACGAAGGAACGAATCTCCCTATCTTTTCACAGTTCTCTTCTCCGGTTTACGCATGTCTGGTCTGGTTACTGGTTGGTAAATAAATGATAAAAATCTCATGTTGTGTTGTTGTTCTCAAGTGTGAATGTGATTTGATGATGCGGTGTAAATGATAAGTATAATCCTACAGTAGTAGTGTGACATGACTGTGAATACCACCCTGCAATAATTAGTAATTAGCCCTGCGTGATCAGTGATTGTTTAGTTAGGTTTCGAGTCCTCATAGTGTCACAACTCGACAAATGAATTTACCAAACTGATTTCCTTACAAATCATCCATAAGCTTGTTTCCCATTATCTGTAAATATTATTTGTGTGGGTGGTCAACAACTTGCCACTGAAATACTGAAAATAAATGGATAATAGAAAAGTGTCAAGTTTATTCTTGGCTAATTATTAAAACTTATCACTCACAACTCATAAGTTGATTATTAAATGTGCTGGCAGTAGTAATAATTTTAATAACACCACACGGTCTTACTGATGACTGATGAATAGATATCTTCAACAATTAAGATATAGTCAGTAGTAGTATAGCAATGAAAAAGGAAATGACTACCGTAATATTACAACAGTCAGTTGGCAGTAAATCATGTAAATAATTATGGATGTAAGTCCATGCGTTTAGTGTTTGTGTATTTGTGTTTATCTTTCGTCTGTATTGTGCTTATGTATCACATTTACATATTTTAGCTCTATTCACAGAAGAAACATTATGTTTATGATTCATGACACATGATGTGTCATGTGTTTGCTTATCACTTAAATTTAGTATTGATCTCTACAATACTACAAACAACACTACTGTGTCAAATTAAAAGGCCACACTGCTTGCTACTTATACTGTTGACTGTTGTTGGTTCTTGTCTGTGCTGTACAATGTGCAAATTGTTTTGACAACAATCATGTGAAGTTGAGAGTGAATATTAGTTGAGGGTTGCACATGCCACTGACAACTGATGACTAGCAACTATGTTATGTTATGACGTTCAAAATAGTACTATATTATACAAATATCTGTCATTGTATATGAATTTGTGATTACTGCCTCTTAAATTTATGATGATAAAAATGCATTTCTTTCTATTATTTACAGAATTATCTTGTACGTGGTCAGTCATCAGTAGACGGTGGTAGGAATTGAAAATTGGCGTTATATCTGTAAACAGACGACGGAATCAGTGGACTTGAATCAGACTTGACGACGTTGACGACAACTGCGGACTGCATACTGAGGTTATTTAACAAGACGCAACAATTTTCAGCGTTTTTCACGAAACTTCTCCTGTCACCTGTTGAAATGAGGCAACTATTATGAAATCAGAAAGTGATTGTGACCAGGGAACATCTAACAAATAATCTTTTAATCAAACCCTGACACCCTAACAAGGCTGTGAAAGCCTTTAATGAAAGCTTGCTTGAAAATGTTATCTAATAATGTGTTGAACATGAATATGTTGTTTATAATTCGCAAAGCTGAAAGCCAAAAGTTAAATTAGAGTTCACAGTGAATGAGTTTTTCAAGCACAGATAATGTTTTTTAACTGCGATATTAGTTAATTGTTTAATACCTTTGTGTGTTTATCTTTTTAAAAAATTATATGCGTACCTATGTGAAGTTTGTGTTTACTAAAAATAAACGATATTGCACAAACATGACGTTTGGAAGATATCCAGAAGTTCGTGTACAAAAAGAGTATGTAAACAAATGTTTCAATTGTACGCTATTTAAAATTACTGCTATAATTGATTGTATGGCATTACAATTACACCGTGTAAAGTGTGAGAATAATTAACCCATTATTACAGATTTTGTCGCACGTGTGTTAACAGTGTTAAGTGTTCATCCTTCATCCGAATTTTACGACTTCGCAAATGACAAAAAGTTGACAGTTGCTCACCTGCAAAATATGAAATAAATCGGGAAGTTATGTACTAATGAAACCTTCTATCGTGCCTTACTGACTTAACTGAGGGAGCATTTATTACCACCCACAACAATATTACAACTAACTAGTTGATCAACTTTAGGACCGTTTTAATATAATAAAATCAAAATGGGAAATAATCTTAGCAACTATCACCGTCGACCAACTTCCGTTGCTGGAGATGATCCAACTTCCTTGAAGTTCAAATCAAGTATCCGCACTGCAGGTGGAGTGGATTTCCTGAGTCATGCACAGTCGGGTGTATCCGGGAATCATGACTCAAGTGAAACCAGCAACCCGGGATTTAACAGTTTCTCTGGACCTCATAGTATCAACAATACAGGAAACGGAACTGGCTGTCACCCACATGGCTTTGATCCTCCTAATTTTATTAGAAATCGAAGGGATCTTGTCAGCATGCGGTCATCTAAATATTCACCAAAACCTGCTACACCAATGCCTAATGCAGACGAATTGGAGAAACGGTTTACAAAAGTTCTGGTGAGTGGTATCAACGTATTGTGTTTTTTTAACTATATACTCAATATTCAGCAATACAATACTAATATATCTCAATTTAATTCAGAATTTAATAAGCCATCATACTATAATAATATAAACTATTGTAAGGTTCTTTATGGTAATTCGAAATCATTTTCAATGTTGTTGAATAGAAGGAAAACGGCATTTTATATTTAAATTTTATTAATGCCAAGCTTTCGATGAACAATGCTCACACCTAACCTAAGCCGTGTTTGATTCTCCTTCGTTAGTACAATTACAAATGTATCACAGGATGTGGATGTATGTACTCCCATTTTAATTTAACTTAACAGGTTTTAGCAACTTGGATTTACGCCGGCTTCTCACTGTTTACTATATCAGTCACATTGTGATCTAATTCAATCTAATTGTGCATTTCCAGGATTAATATAAATGCAATATGCATGCGCGATTGAAATTTAAATTTATTTCATATTTAGTCTGTGTGTGATTCTTGTAAAGTTAGCAGAGCATCAAAGTAGAAGTTAGTGGCAGTGGCATTCGTTTTCATTCACGCATCCTTCATACCTAACATTCACGAAACATTTTAGTAGTGTTGTGAATTATTTTGGGTTTGGGAATCCCAATCAGACCTATATCGGCTATTTATCCTTCATGCATGATGAGTGATGAGATTGAATGATTGATCCAAGATGCAATCACATCATCGAATATCACTTCTTATGATTTGAAAATGGATCACAACACAGTTAACAAATATTTTGTGATATTATTATTCTATATTCATTCTATTATTATAAACAAATAAGTTCGTTTAAAGAAATAGTATGGATTGATTAAAATTCCTTAGCCAAAAGGCTATATACTGGTTCCCTTCCCTGGTGTTGGTCTCTAAAATAGGCTCCAACCACTCAGACGATATTTTTTCATGTAGACCAATAAATGACATTTGAATTCTGAGGTGTTAGTATCAATATCATAGTCGCCGTCTTAAAACTTAAAAACACTCAGCGCGGGCGATACTTAATTTTGGCAATTTTGGTATTTGGAAAAATAAAATAAATTTGAAATGAATATGCGGGTATGAATATGAATATCTGTATCAATGCCAAAATCGTGTGAGGTTAACAAACATACTCGCTTCTTCTAGATATCTGACACCCCGTAGATAGACTATTGATTTTGATAACTCTCTATAGCCACTACTTAGACTTCATAAAATATCCAGCCCAGCTTAATACATATAAAACTGATAATGCGATCATGATAATGCGCTGGATATGTCTATCAATGTAATTATGACAGAGTTATGCACATTTTACACCTTTTTTCTGCACTAGCAACTGGTAATATTAATGATAATAATCCTTCGCGATTAAATACGAACTATCTATATAAACCCTATAGACTAAATGTTGAATATAAATTTTCATTTTCCGTTCAAAAATTTGTAAAAGTGCTAAAGTACCACTGTGTTTCATTTATTTTATATTTTAGGCTTCGATGGATTTGCCTCCCGATAAAGCGAAGCTGTTGAAGCAATATGACGAGAAGAAAAAATGGGAAATCGTGTGTGATCAGGTATTAAAGCAAAACACTGATGGGTACATTTTATTTTTAAACGTTGTCCTCATTACATCATTAATTTGTCATTATGTTATGATTGGTATGTAGGAACTTGTGCAAGTTCGTGACCCGCCTAGCTTCTATCTCAAAAAGCTTCAAACCTATCTCGACCCTAAAGCATCACGAAGTTTTAAGGTAAAGCAATGTTTTATAATTCTGATTTGAATTTGAAGTAGTGTTAATGATGGGTGGATGTGAATGTTAGGAAAACTGTGGTGAATTTTAAGCCGTTGAAAATAAATCAACCATTCTTCTTTTGAATAACTTCTATTTATCTTTATTGTCTTAATCTTAATCAATAATTTGCATACATTTGTTTGTATTACTAGAAGCGAAAAGTGGTAGGAGATTCCACATCAACCCAAGTACTTAAAGATCTGGAAATATCGCTAAGAACCAACAATATAGAGTACGTTCAGTTAGAAATACGCTGTAAAGCGATTAATGAATATTCAAAAAATATCTTGTGAGCAGTTAGTAGATTTTATTAATCACTCATATATCCTTAATCTTGTAGATGGGTACGAGATTTTTTGAATGAAGAAAACCGTGGTCTAGAAGTGCTGGTAGACTACTTAAATTTTCGTCTAGTCATGTTAAGGTATGGCATTATGTAAGCTACATATCTTTCAGAGTGACAGTTGATTTGATTTTTGAATTTAAAACATGCATTATCTATCAAACCCGAAGTAGTAGAGTTCATCCATTAAACGCTTTATAACTGCTAATTCCACAACCTTTAACGAAAACACGGTGATAAATACGCACATCAGAATTTTATCGTTAAGTGGAGCCACAATCACAATTATTCCTACAGTCCATAAGCAAATGTAGAGAATGAAGGACCATCTGCATTTTTCGTGACTTAACTGAAATGTAATAATAATAGTTTTGATTAATCATGGTACATTTTCTCAAATACTTACGCTTACGCTTGTAAGCATACTTAATTTTTACTTACACTTTTCGCTCCTTGAAACAGAAATATAGATGCTACAAAATGAACCACACTATATACAAACATGAATGCGGTGATTTTGGACAAAGTTTTTGCTACAAATGTTTTAGAAAAACTCTGTATTTAAATGCATGTGTGTATATAGTAGATCAAAACATTAAGGTTAGTTTCTTAATGCGAATAAGATGTTCTCTGATTAATTATTGTTCTACCTGAAATTTCCAAATCAAGGTCAATGATTTTTTCAAAAAAGAAATCAGGTTTCTTTAGTAAATTTCCTTTGCTAGCTTCAATTAAATAATAAGTGAATATTCCGAGGTTCGATGCAATGGATATTGCTCCTAGCATCTAAAATAAATAGAAAATACGTTAATATATTTTTCTGCCCTCGTCCAAGTCAAAGCAGTGAAATTTTTCTTCTCTACATAAAGGCTTGCTCTCAGATTCTCACTTCTGGATGGTCTTCAAATAGTTTGCAAAATGTTTATTCACAGTTTACTGACAGCTGTATATAATATTTAGTGGTTTAATTTTCGAATACCAATACAAACCATTTCTGATGACGCTATGATTATTGCACAAATTCGGATACATTTGAACACTCGACGGAGTTCCGAATCTGTCCTAGCATTTGTAGAATAATGTGTTTGATCCAGGTCCATTTATGGCGGTAGAGGGTATAGACAAATGTCGATGATATGACTTACAGAAACTACACTGCACTGTTAAGTCATATAGCCATATAGTGTTGTTAAGAATTTCGATTGCTTAATTGTGATTTCTTGTTTCTATCTTTGAATGTTATCGATAGTTTTTGCTCTATTATCTAGGTGTGGTTAGGTTTTTAAAAATGGTAGGCTATTATTTTTAAAGGCAGACAGTTTGAACTCTCCAGTGACTGATCCAAGACAAGACTAACAAAAAATCCATACATGCTCTGAGAAATTTTGTCATTTTGTTTGAACGTGGCTTGAATCTAGATATGTAGTCTGTTATTTATATTGAAATTCTCAACGTACTTAACAGAGAATCCCCTAATCTAGCACTAGATTTTTTTAACGTGTGATCATATTAGCATATTATACGTTCTAGCAGTACTGCATGCATAGATATCTGTCCTGGTTGGTTTAGCCTCGTAGCCTGCTGTAGTCATGCAATCGCTACAAATTTCCCATGCTTATCCACTAAATTTTGCATGACATGCGGTCACACGGAATCCCGACTATAGGTGCTTGAAATTGTTTCCTTGTAATGACCGTCATCATAAACCGTGATAAAACTTTAAGTATTTGATCATGTATTGTGTTTACAGACACGAAGCAAAAGCTTCTTCTCCTGATCATGAAGGAGAACCCTCGAAGGGTCGATCCGTGTCTCCGAATTCCAATGGGCCACAGTCATATACTAACGGAGTTTCATGTGGAGGGGTTGGCGACACAAGTACCTTAGGAGCGAAAACTATTGGCAGTCCAGGAACAATTAACAAACGCACATCAAAGCATTTAACAAAAGAACATATTTGGACCACTTCATAGTAGAGTTGGAGGATGAAATTTGACCTTATTCAAAATTGATTTTGGTTTGATATAGGTGTGCAATGAACGAAGGCGATTCGAGACACTGGTGGACGATTTTATGAATTATGAATCCTTCCATGTTGACTTCTTAGCGGCCTGCATCCAATTTATAAATATCGTTGTTCATTCAGTAGACGATATGAATCAAAGAGTGTTTCTGCAATACGAATTTTCACAGTTGGGCATTGATCAATACTTGGAAAAATTAAAGAATACTCCATCCGAAGAACTAAGGGTTTGATAAACGATAACAATTTGAAATACCTTAACAGATTGCAAACAATGTAAATTAAAGATTGTTTAAAAACTCAAGTTTCGTCTGACATAATAAATTATAGGTTCAAATACTTGCATATTTGGATAATGTGTTTGACGTCGCGGCTTTAATGGAAGACTCGGAAACCAAAAATGTAGCAGTTGAGCGCGTAGGTGAACTAGAAGAGGAAGTTTCGCATATCAAGGAAATATATCAAAAGTTAGAATCGGAAAGTATGTCAAAACATCTAGAATTTGAACAGAAACTCCGAGAAATCACAGAAGAAAGAGATTTCTTGGTATCAAAGCAAAAGGAAATAAATGAGGAGGTTACCACGTTAAGAAGAGTGGTTACGCAAAAGGAAGAGGAGAAAAAATCAATGATGGCTAGATTATCTCAGAACATAACTACAGTTGACGCAGTGGAACCGGATGCGAAATCGCCGTTCACAGCAATTTCGCCAAATGTCACTATAGAACCGTTAATGAAAGCTTCTCAACCACCACCACCTGTTCCTCCTCCTCCGCCCCCTCCATTTGGATGCCCTCCGCCTCCTCCACCCCCAAGCCTTCGAGGAGGACCTCCTCCGCCACCCAATTTCCCTGGTATGAATGGTAACATGACAATCAAAAAAGCTGTTCAGCCGAAATGTAAGTTGCCAACCCTCAACTGGACGGTTCTGAAGCCCAGAGAAGTAAAAGGCACGGTATTTAATCAATTAGACGACTCAAAGTACTACAGTATGTTAAACTTTGATGATTTCGAAAGAAGATTCAAAATAGGAACTGCTGGAGGAATAGGTATGTACAGCCGTCTGATGTATAAATAGTTTGAAAATCAAATCCACGGTCTTTGAGTGCCAATTAAAGTATCTCAATTTGTTAAGACAAAGGTGCAGATGACGCTGAAACTGACGGTGGACTTAACAGCTTCCCATCTAAACGATTTAAGAAACCCGAAGCTGTTTCGTTATTGGAACATACTAGACTTCGAAATATTGGTTAGTATAAATAAATTGAATTAAAAGATAATGCCAATATGCCTTGTCTTGAAAATTGTCTAATAATAATCCTTATTTTTGCAGCTATTTCAAGGAGGAAATTAGATCTATCTATTGACGTTGTTATCCGAGCAGTTAACTCATTAGATCTGACTATTTTAAAACATGAACAGGTAGAGGTATTGCAAAGAATGGTTCCAACTGAGGTCGAATGCAAACTTTACCGGGAGTACGTCCTGGCTAAGAAAAATGCAGAGTTGTTATCAGAAGAGGATAAGTTTCTTCTTCAGTTATCACGAATCGAAAGGATCTCTACTAAATTAACTGTCATGGCTTATATTGCAACTTTTAATGAATTAGCCAATATTCTTCAACCACAAATTCATGCTGTCATTCAAGCCTCAAGGGCAGTTAGAACATCGGAAAAATTCCATCAGGTCCTGGAAATTATACTTGCATTCGGAAACTATATGAATGCCGCAAAACGAGGGCCAGCATATGGGTTTAAAATTCAGGTACGTCCTTGAAATCGATCTTATCGAAATAGTGGTGAGAGTTTTGGATTTTGTTACTTGTCTTGTTTTACTTATGACTGATGATAACTAAACCCTACTGGTTATACAGAGCCTGGAATGTCTCAGTGACACAAAATCCCTCGATAGACGGCAATCATTACTTCATTATATCGTTGAAACAATATTGCAAAGCTTCACACAACTTAAAGACTTCATGCATGAACTACAAGTGATAGAAAAGGCGTACTCCGTGTCTTTGGAGAATGTTTTGAGTGACCTGCACGATCTCGAGAAAGGAATGGAATTGACCAAAAAAGAGTCGGAATTTCTAAAGCAGAAAAATGAAGTCAATACAGTATGTTATCCATATTTATGTGTAATCAAATGTATTAAGTCTATATAAATTAAATGAAGTACTCAAATCGTAGTATTAAAATATATTAAAATATTTTAGGTGGTTCGAGATTTCTTGTTAAACTCAGAAGACAGACTCTTAAAAATTAAAAATGAGAGTAAAACTGCAGTCAGTGATTTTGGAGAATGTGTTGAGTTTTACGGCGAAGAGAGACAACAGACAGACACTACTGGATTTTTTTCTGCCATACTGAAGTTTGTTAGGGCATACAAACAAGCTGAAACTGAAATGGAACAACGTAAACGAATGTCAAGGAATCAATCACCTACAGAGGCAGTTACTCGTGTAACTGGGAGGAAAAATCAGGTAATTTAACGTCCAGATTTTAATGTAAAATAGCCATCGTAGTTACATGTTCTTACCTGTCGAATATTGAACGATTAGGAATACAACTTGAAAGGGTTCTTAATGTTAAAAGTTAACCAGAACTGGTTTATTAGAAAGACATTGCACTCCAAAGAGATGATATATTTATAAGCTCTTTGCATCACTCAGGCTTTTAAGCCTTGATCTGAAACTTGCATTGTGGACTTTGTTTTTGTTCATGTGTTAAATTTTAGATATTATATAGCTATATGTGCGTAGCCCGTTGTTTTGTAGTCTTCATGATGAATGATTGCTGTATCAGTGCTTATCGAGTTCAAGTCGCAATCGAATTTGTTGATATACCTCGATCTTAAATGAGTTATTACCTAAAAGTTAGAGAAAGAATAAAAATATATTGTCCAAATTTTAGGCGGATGCTGTGATAAATGAATTAAAACGCCGCCAGGCCCCAGAAACTACAAAGAAGGTTCAAGAAGTCTACCATGGTGCACTTGAAGACATTCTATCCGATCTTAAGAATGAACCATACCGTCGAGCAGATGCTTTACGCAGGAGCCAACGGCGGAAAGTTAACGAGAGGCTATCAAGAACCTTCGATGATTTAGAAATTTAAATCTTTTTTGAATATCTTTAATTGCTTTTATGTAATACTATTTACAAATTGAGATTTGCGATGCCAGATAGCAGTATTCAGCCTTATGTGTCTTTGTTATCAATGCTAATGCCTTCCAGTACACTTCCATCATACTTTATATATATACGTTTAATACTCAAGCGATCTGTGTGCAAATGTTCACCTAGAAGTGCCTTTTTGTCTAGTGAAGGAGCTAAGGGGAAAGAAATATTGGAATATTGCGAAGCTCGTATTTTACCAAAACGCCATTTTTATATAGGTTATTATTGTTATTATGATGTGTACATAAGTTAAATGGAGAGAGAGAGAAAACTCGATAGTTCAAATATTACTAATTCTCAATCACTCAACCTCAAAATACGAATTTGTTAGCAAACAATATTGTCGTGTTGTCGGTGTTATTCATACATTTTTATTCAACCGTGCTCTGGCTAGGTTTCAACGAATGAATGTAAGCGCATACATATGAATTCAAAGTATTATTCACTTTATTGCAAATAGGGATGCTAGATGAACAGATGCGTCTAGCGTCTATTATGGGTTTTATTGCTGTTAAATGCTTCAGGTTTGTTTTGTAAGTTGTACGGTTACGTTTCAACCGCCCGAGTGATGGTTTACAAATTTATTTATTATATAATGTATCGATATGTTTTTGAAATTGATTGTGGATGAAGTTACACACTCTTTTAACTACGCAGAGAAGCTTTCATGTGGCAATAAATATGCAAATAAGGGAATCAAAACTAGTGTTAAGTTTTAACTGTGGTACAGCAGTCGTGTTTGTGATTTTTAAATACAGGATCCAACAGCCAACTTACTGTACCAAAGCGCAAAATAGTAGCGGTAAAGTAGTTAGCATTATTTCGTTATTTGTTTGAGTATTTGAAGTCGAATATTATTTATAGTTACCTACCTCAGTATGATTATAGCTATGTTCACAATTTGAATCGAAAATGCAATTGCCAAAATATTGTACTGTTTGGAAAGATCAAGCACGGTTAAGTTTTAACATAATGCTAGTTACCTGATTATATAGCTTATATATAACACATTTTTATGCACAAACTGTACTCATTTATGAATATAGCTGAATTTAGCATGAGTTGGTCAAATTACTGTGCTAAGTAAAATTATTGTTTGACTGTATACTTGTTCTTCATTTGTTGGAAATAAATGCTGTAGATGTTTCTACGCATACTATCAAACATGCATTGGTGTGTCTATCAATATTATGTAAATGTTTTAATTTTTTGTCTCATTCATTGTACATCTATTTTTCCATCACTATTGTCGTTATTATATTGGCTAGATTTGGTACGGACGTAATTTTCCTATTTTCTAAGCACGATTTTTATTTGCATATTGAGTTAATGCGTGCACATTGCACATATATCCACTACGTGTATGCACCACACGGCTTCCATGGTGGAAAAATAATCAAATGTAATCACTTATACTTATTAAGCTTGGGTGTAAAAAAAATTGTTGCCCTCCACGTTCCACGTTGAAAATGTCAGATTTACGTAATTACTTCTTTTATTTTTAAAATGAATTTTTCTGAAACCCAGTTGCATTGTAGACACTGTGCTAATCCCATTTAATAATACGATCACTTTAGGTTTTGATAATTGAGGAGCTAAATCGAAAAGAGAGACTGGAGTAGTTCACTTATGTTGTCAAGTGATTTTTATACACAAAATCAGTGCGAGAAAACTGT
>JAHZNA010000049.1:0-11936 GCA_027743935.1 Sinodicranocentrus sp. ZH6
GACTTGATGGAAGCCACATTACTCTGATTTTTTTATGTATCATTCAGTCTGTAATTTAATACACGGATAATAGACCAATGTTGATCTAGCGTGTGTCGTATTCTCTTCATTTATTTAATAATTTCTGACGGCGTTCTTAGCCGTAATTTAATTCATTTCAGATTTACAGTTAAATATGAGAAATTTCGCTTCGTGACATATTTCTTTGGAAAAAAAATATCTAAAAAGTTGTAAACCCTTGAACAAAGATTCCGTCAGGTATTATGGAACTGCTTGAATTTTGGCTTATTGCCACCCATTATATTATTGTATGTATTATGTAAGCTTGAGAAAATATGGAGATATTTTTTTGAGTATATTTTTTGTTTTTTAAACATATCTAAAGGCTATGCTATACCTAGATCGAAACATTATAAGCCTAGCCTGTCACGATATGCAATTCTACAAATTCTGAAATAACCAGACAATTTGCAGTCTTCTCATGAAATGATAATTTTGAACTAATTTTATTTTTCAAGACTATAACTTTAATCATCATTCGTTCTCAAATTTTAGGAAATCAGAAAGCTCTCATCGATAGGCAAGCTAACCCTGGTAATTTTTGAATTAAGACCAGACAAGAAGAATAAAAATTGCATTTGCAACTTGCTTCATAGACATAACCACTCCTGTCGCTGGTGTCCTAGCTCGCCTTAGTTTATCAAGTTGACAGACTTGAACTTCAAATTTCGCTGCATATCTGTATGTGCAAAGGCAGGGTGAAAACAATTTTATTTTATTCTTCCCAACTCAGCTGCCACTTCTTTTAATGACATTTCCAGAGCTGCTTTACTATCAAGTATTGTTAAGAATGCATTTCTTATATTATATTATGTCTATATCCTCCAGCTTCAAATTGAGAATGTTACATGGTTCGAAAACACCCTGAAGAAGAAAAGTGATCCACACTGTTTGTTTGTGTGTCGTAATGGAATGAAAGAGGGGAATACTGTTTGTCAATCAGCTTTTCGTTGTCATTGAATATATTATAAAATATCCAGAATGTAGGTAATATTTCTTAGGAAATGACACGTGCATCTGTCAGCCAGAAATGTTAAACAATAACCGCTCGTGTATAATATGATTATTTATGAATGTCCTGAGTCCTGACTAGATGAAAAATATTTGTTATCGCAATTTCGTATTTAAAATACATAAATTCCGTTTCCTATTCCCTGCCTCAGGTTATTTATTCTCCATTCCATTATAGGGCTATTAATTTTGAATATAAAATTTGAATCCTTTTTCACTCTTTTCAGAGAATAATAAATGAAATGATTGTATCAAATTATATGATTATATATTAGACAAGCTACTGTTCATTTATCTTGACTTTATATTTCTAAGAAGTATTGATATTTCCCCTGAGAGGAACTTTCGGTTAAATATGAAACAAATATTTGTGCAATTTTTGCTTAAATTATTTTGCAAGAATTCATCATTTAACAAGATACAACGATATTAGTTTCTTTGTAAATTTATTATTCATTCATTCATGAATCTTAAACTTTAAAATATCCGTGAGAAAATCCAACTCCAAGAATGAAATCCAAAGCAGCCATTTTTCAACAGGTTGGCTTGGCGTGAGCCGAATCATTAATTTATATAATATTTATCCAGCGGTTATACACCCCTGAGGCTGTGTGCTCCAGTCACACAATATACTTCTCATGATTTTCCCATTCTAAAGAAAATATTTGCATTTGATCACGCTCACCACGTAAAGTTCATAATCAGATTAGTTCCTAGAATCAGTTTTGCATTTTGCATACTTCAGCTACAGATTATACATCCATTTTCAGAAGATCATCTCTGATCTCTGAAAGGTAGAGGGTCAAACAACAACAAGACCCATGTATTTATTTTAATTTTTACTTCCTTGCAATTTTCACCTTGCCCCAATAACAAACCCCAAACCCAACTAAAAATATACCTTATCCCAACCCTAACTACGGACAAGACTTCAGAGATTTTGATTAAGCTATGCTTTTTTAAATTCATCAATCCCCTAATTTTTGAATGACTCAAACGGATCCGGATTTAGGACCTTAGTTTTTTATTTGAAAATTAATTAAGGCATAGTTCAGCAATATCTCAATTGAATAATTGAAGCTCAACTATTGCGCATGTAATAAGAGGATTTATTTCCGAAACAGTCGTTCAATCTTATTCACACGGTCGCTCTATTATGGTACCCAGCACTTTCCATCTATTTTTTGTTTATAACAGCGTAACATGCAATTTATATCAACACTACAGCCGTTCCATAAAACCCTTTTGTTACACACATCATTAACACAAAATGAATCACATCTTAGGAAGATATAGCATGATATTTTTCAATTATGCATCTGCTCCTGCTCACGCTAAAAAGCCCATTTGAGTATTTAGCAGCTTCCCCGGAATCACATTACATTTCCACAGAAAGTGTTTTAACTTTAGAATAGGATTCTCGAGAAATTCATGGCAATATGTACGTGAGCTCTTTAGACGAAACAAAACCATCCAAAATTACACGTTGTATCATGCTTTTTAAAAAAGTGGCAATTACTATTATCGTAATCACTCAAATGGTTCATGCTCCATACAAAAGACCAAGGTTCGAGTTTACAATGTGTTTAAGCGTGTTTCGTGCTCCGAGGATTTTATGGTTATGTCCGTTTCATGTCGTCATCATAGTCATCAATAATTGATGCTGTAGCCGGAATCCGGACTTGGAGGATTTGCGTGTGAAAATCGTAGTAAACTGTGTTGTGCCGGCAAATCCTTTTCATATATAAGGCGCATGGCTCATTCATGGAAAAATCACTCAAAGTAAAGAAGTGGAGCAAGACTCATCTCGGAACTAAAAGAATAAACATTTTTGAAATATTTTTTCCCAATTTAAGTTGAATTTTTCAAAATGGAATTTAAATATCTCGTCGTACTAACTATTTTAGGGGTTGCCACTGGAATGTCAATTCCAGCAGAGAAGACTTCAATAGAAGTGGATCAGTTTTCCGCGGGTGGACCACCGAACTCAGACTTGGCTTCTGATTTTCCAACTTCAAATGAAGGTAAGGCTAAAGCCAATCATAATTCTTAAGTTAAACCTAAATACTTTGAGTACACAAACTCATAACTTAAATATTAATTATCAACAGGAGAATCCCCCAGAGACAAGCGTGATATCTTTAAAAAGTGGAATAAGGACAAAGGTGAAGTATACATGAATCGCCAATACGACTACGGAGTCACAAGATATAACCGCAACGATGGCGAAGTACACCACCACCATCACTACACCTTGCCAGAGCCAGCTCTACCTGTGCTCCATGTGGAGCATGTTGCACCAACCCCAGTCCCTAATCATAATCATGAATACCACCACTACCATGGAGGATACAGTGGCAATTATCCAGGACAAGGTGCGACATATTATTCCGGAGGATATTCCAATCCTTACCCACCTCGGTTTTCTGAAGGGTATACTCACGAAGTAAGGAGAGAATACTCTGCTCCAGCGTCACCACCTCAGCAAGAAGAATCTTCGTCTTCAGCTGCCGCTGCTCCATCTGCCTCTAACGGAAACACGGTTGACCGTGGTCAGGGTGCTGCTGCTGTTAACAATATTGCAATTATTCATGCACGAGCTGGATCTTCATCATCTCGTCAGTCAGTTCCAGATTCGCAAGTGGATTTGTTCAAAGCTTTTGGAGTTAGTGGAAACGATTACATTAGTAAAGAAGGTGGAGATTAAGGTTTATAAATGATCTGTATTTAATTGATATCGTATGGTATCTCAATTGTCTTTCAAAATAATACTTTTTATGTATTTAAGTGATTGTTGTAATTTGTATACAATTCTTGTTAATAAAGTCGCATTTAAAAAATAACTTTAAATCATTTGTGTCATTCATATTCATTTGGTTTATGTTTTAAAAACACCGAGGGCAATCTTGATTGTGGAAGTCCCGACCAATCACAAAACGAAAGCATTTTACATTTTACATCCAGTAAAAGCTTGACTATGGTAGCTTGTAAATCTCAACAAAATATAAATATACTTAATGAATGACACTCATTTTCATGGAAAATCACTACTGCACTGCGCACTGTGCCACGAAAATAGAATACTTTTTTTGAGTTGAAAATTGCAATATACGTATTCGATAAGTTATTTCAAACCCAAAGATCTTATTCTGGAAAGCAAACCAATTTATTTTTAGGTGGATATTTACAATGATGCACTTAAAATATATTATCCTGGATTCAGGTCCGTAATAAATCCAGGTTTTGTTTGTTTTGTTTCGTCATTTCCTAAGAGCAGTTGTAATTAGTAAGGAGTACCTAGACCCATTTTCCCCATAGCCGCAATATATCACTTAGATTTTAGATATATGCCTAAAGCAGTAAGTCCCATGAGTCTTATGAATGATTCTAATTTAGATTGCATGGAGCATCTGAGATGAGTTCACAGTAAGAAACAATTTTTCTACGAAGTAGATTCACAATAAGACTCAACAATTGCGTGCTCTTGGGAATACAAAATGCTGAATTTAAAAAAAGAAGAGCATTCTTGGGAATTCTATTGTACAGGATGTACATTCGTGTTGAAGTATAGCTCTAGATGCAAAAATAAACTTATAAATTATATAGTCCAAAACAGCTATATAGCCAAAGTAATGCAGATATATAGACAATTATCATTATCGTAATCACTCACCTGAATCAAGCTTCCTATGAAATTGTAATAGTTGTGTTTTCAGTTTTAGATTAATCATTTCATTTTACGTTTTATGCACCTGAGGTTAAGTAATTTATGGTGTACGCCAAGCTCAACTTTTGATTCCGTCATCGTTTTAATCTTTTTTATAGCGAGAATCCGGACGTTTCTCTATTGACGTAATATTCGTAGACTTCACATGGTCAATCATGAAAGAGATCGTTTATTGCGTGTGAAAGCATAGTAAAATTGTTTACTACGGTGAATCCTTTTCATATATAAAGCGTGCTGCTCATTCATCAAAAGCATAATCATTCTTGATCTTTCACAAGACACATCAAAGTTTTCCAAACTTGTTGAATTTTTTTACACTTGAATTTAATCCTTTTTTCAAATCTTAAAGAAAAAATGGAGTTGAAATATTTAGTCATTTTAACAGTCTTCGGGGTCGCTACAGGTGTGGCACTTCCGAACCCTGAAAATAATTCAGAACAAGGAGACCGAAGTTTGAGTTCCGAGTTGGCTTCCAGCTTTCCAGCAAGCTATACAGGTTAGACCTAAAACATTAATACAAATTACTGAAATGACTTAATTATTGATTGTTATCAAATGCTTACAAATTTACTCCTTGTATCATTACAGATGACACTAAATCCCCATTAAATCCAACATTATTGACTTCTCAAGAAGACTCCACCAGAGACAAGCGTCACCTCGACCTCCTCTTCAAAAAGTTTGAAAAGAAAGGCAAGGGCAAGGGTGGTAGCTACGGTACACACTACGGTGGCAACTACGGTGGCAACTACGGTAGACAAGATTACGACGTTCACCACCACCACCATTACTCTTCTTATCCTTATGAGCGTCAAGTTGAACATCGTTACATTCCAAGACCTTCTCCAAGCCAAGACTATCATCACTACCATGGAGGCTACTATCCTGGACAAGATGTAACTTACAACTCTGGAGGATACTCGAATTATCACTCCGGCCCATCTCACTATCCACAACATCATGCTCACTACCCCTCCAGTTATTATCCCCCTCCACCATCTCAACATGAACATTCTTCAGCAGCAGCTCCTGCGACTGACTCTAGAAATAATGTTGACCGCGGACAGGGCTCTGCAGCAGTGAATAATATTGCAATTATCCATGCCCGAGCTGGATCTACATCTTCAACACAAAACGACTTCAAATTTGTTCCAGATACTTCCCAACTTTCAAAGTCTCTTGGGATCAATCTTGATGATTACATTACAAAAGATTCTTCAAAGTAAGTTACGAAAATACGAATTACCCCGCCAAAAGTCTTTCTAGATTATGCAGTGATTTAAGTTAGGAATGTTAAAGTTTGCCATTGATTTTGTTACATTTGTCTAAGCTATCAGTATTATTTACATAATAGAAGATTTTAACGTGGTTTTTGTTACAATTTTTATGGATACATGGATATCCATATTATCCCTGGAGGATTTTGTTATTGTTGATCAATTTTTTGATCAGAATAAATAAATAGTAATGCTATAATAATTACAGATTTGAATCATGCAAATGCGCCATCATTTATCATTTAACTTGTGGCTTTGCTTCATCCTGTTATAAAAATGGTGAACAGTGACTCATATCTAAGCATTCCTCCCAGGTAGGCCATACTGAATCCATCCTTTTCTGCGTAAAAATCAAAGAAGTTCAATAACAACAAGAACCCGGATAGGAATCTAATCTGCATTAAGATCGTAAAAATTATTGTGATTCAACTTTCGAGTATTAAGCCGAACGCTGTATCTACGACGAGGTTATAATCCATTAGTTCTTCAAAAATCTTCGAAAAATTTCAAAGTCAAAAAAAAAGTTTGGAAAATTTTTCCATGTCCAAAAAATCTTTGAAAACCAAAAATGTTCTAATCGTCGAGATCGGTCCAGAAAACCAAAAATTTACTGCCCCCCCCCTTGGTCCAATCCAACCCTAATATCCGCAAGGTACGTACGTAACATTTTTAGTGCTACTTATATTTGTGTCATATTGTTCTTTCACGATTAAGATGAGTGCACATGGCATGGAAACTTTCTATCTGACTTGATATTTGAAGCATATTTAAGTTTTGAGTACTCCGGAGTATTATCAAAATAGTTTTAAAAAAACATTTTGGTTGAAAGGTTTCAGGAAAACTGACGAAAAATAAAAGTGGAAGTTATTGAACATACTTAAAATAGAATTTCGAGTTTTTTAAAAAACATTTTGGTTGAAAGGTTTCAGGAAAACTGACGAAAAATAAAAGTGGAAGTAATTGAACAAACTTAAAATAGAATTTCGTGAATAGATCTAACTCTTTAAAATGGAACGCAAAAAGGTAGGCTTAGCCGACGCAGCAGTCTCTGCTATGGGCGCTGGTGAGCCGCAATCGAAAGGGGGGTCGTCGTCGTACGGAATGATTCTTTCATTAGCCACAAATGCGATTGGGAAATGGCAAAAAAGTCGTCGTATGGAATGATTCTTTCATTAGCCACAAATGCGATTGGGAAATGGCAAAAAACTTTAACGGATGAACGTCGTCAAAAGATCAAAAAGTTATTCACTGTACCCCGAAATGATCCTCAAGATCCATTCAAACCCAATTCTGAGACAGCTGTGCAAATTATGTGTGAAGAACCTCTGAAAAAACCTCTAGGTCCAGAGGAGGAGGATATGTTGCAAACAATTGCAGTATCTTATGACTATTGCCTACCTTTGGACATTGTCGCTTGGCGCTACCCCCATAAAAATATTTCCAATGAAAGTCGAGAGCAAATGGAAAAACTACCTACGTGGCTAAAAGCCTTGATAATGCTTCGTTATGAGCAAATTCACGAGTATTTTGGAACTAGGACTCATTATTTTTTACGAATGCTTGCAAATAGGATTGATTATCAAAGATCGATCCCAATGAAGATTTTTGAAATTGAAGAGAATGAGGATGAGGAGGACGAGTACACAATCAACAAAAACTTTGTAATTACAGAGAATGATCTTAACGCTCCCATAACTGAACCAAAAGTAATGAAAAGAAGTTTGGCTGGAGCAGATTTGTTTCGAGTT
This sequence comes from Sinodicranocentrus sp. ZH6, assembly GCA_027743935.1. NCBI lineage: Eukaryota > Metazoa > Arthropoda > Collembola > Entomobryomorpha > Entomobryidae > Sinodicranocentrus > Sinodicranocentrus sp. ZH6. The sequence continues at coordinate 7,824 of JAHZNA010000049.1, forward strand.
GCACATGCAAGTAACTTCTCGATTTACTTATCATTTCTCAAAATATACTCAAAGTAGATAGTCATTAACTCGTTCAATCTCCAATAAATATTCAACTAATTCAGTTGCTCTGTGGAGACTTCCAAAAAGTGCAAGAGCGGAGTGGGCTCCTGCTATTGTTCACCGAAGTTCATGCACGTTAAGACGAGCCATGTTGACGCAAGCCACTCCAGCCGATATTGCGATGGTTCGTTGAGTTATCCAGTGATTAGAAATTTTATATTTAAACTCATAATTATGACCTATATTTCAAGCACTTTACTCCAAGGTCGCAGAGGACGAAAAAGCTAGTGTTCTAAGTGATGACGATGACGAAGATGAGAACTTATACAAGCCTCAAAGCTGGTCAGAAATCATTAGTGAACATCCCGGTTACAAAGAGAAAATTCATCAACAAGTCACCGATGAGTTTAACAGAGCTCCATCAGTGTTCAGGAAACTAGATGAGGATGTTGCTCCTCGAGTTCTTAGACGACGAGAGAATCAGAGGAAACGGGAAGAGGCTGAGAAGATTTTACGACAACAAAGTAGGAATGAGCAAAACTGGTGGAAAAGGAATAAGATTTATGCTTCTAGAAAAGCTCGTCAAAACAAAAAGTCCGCGTTGGCTACAAGAGGCTTGTACCGAAAATACTCCAGAATATGGAAGAAAAACTGTCCTATGGAGGAAATGTTATTATTTTTGCAAATTACCGAACCCTTTCAATGTTTTGGTAGAACCTTACAAATTTAAAACCCTACGTCAACTTTGTTTCAGAAAACCAACGAAACGTAGAGCTCATCATTACCGAGTTGATGGAGGTTTTCATGCTTATATTGTGGCTCTCGTTGCTTCACAAGGTTTCAAAGCGTTTATAATGGCTATAATTGTAGCGAATGCGATCGTGCTCGCAATTGAAACCGGAGACATAGATGAGCAGACTGAGTATGTCAGCCTTTTCGAGATTATGGACAATTTATTTCTATCTGTTTACCTTACTGGTTAGCATTGCACTTATTTTCCCCAGATTTATAACAATAACTTGTGCAAAATCGGGGCAATGAATAATTTTTGAATTCTTTCATATTGTTGCATGTCCTTTCTTTCCTGAAAGAATTCATCGTCAAAGGTAAATATGCAAATACAATTTTTGTAGACTTGAGCGTATATGATATTTCTCGTATTTTTAAAAATAGTTTATGCTCATCCTCAGCGGTTTTGGAGAAGCGGTTTTAACGTGTTTGATTTTATCATTTTGGTCATTTCCTTTGTTAAAGTATGCTTTAAAGAATAACAGCTTAAATCATTTTCAAATTAATTTAAAAAATGTAATTGTTACGATTTACGTCTTATTTCGAAGGCTGTAACTGATTGGTTGAGTTTGGCTGACGTATCCATTCTCAGAGTACTCATTATTGTCAGAGCCTTACGGATACTTCGAGGAGTATCACTGAGCATTCAGATTCAGGTGATATCATAAATTAAATTAAATACTCAAACCACCGTCTATCGACCAGCCTCGTGTGTTGATTGAGAATTTCGACTCAATTATCACTTATCACCCCTTCTTTTGAAAGGTTTTGGTAACGGCTCTGGTCGAAACTTTGAGGACACATGTGCTAAGCGTCCTCATCCTACTCCTTTTGCTCATGTACATTTCCGCAATAATAGCGTTTTACATGTTTGGCGATGCCATTCCATCGGAGTGGGGAAACTTGGGAAAATAAGTTTTAAAACATATTAAACTTTGAATATAGCCTTTTCATACCATGCATCAAAAAAGTTAATCTTGTCTTTACTTCTGCACAGGAATGTTGAATTTATTTGCGTTTGTAACGGTATGCTAATATTGCTTGTAAACTTTTCCAATTTTAATACGTCGTCACTTCTTAAATGAAACATTTGACCAATTCATTACTAGATGGATGGATGGACGGATATGGTGGATGACTTCTCCAGTGAAGGACTTGTACATTCCGGCAGATTGTTTTGTCTGGTAGGAATTGTACTCGGGAACTTTGTTTTCTCCAACATTTTCATTGCCATTATCATTATGCAAATATCTGAGGCGACTGAAGCTTTCAGAGTAATTCCATAAATATATATATATATATTTCTGGTTAATCAAGTTTTCCTTCGACTTTCATTATACCGTAAAAACTTTTACGTATAGAATAAACAACGGGATGAAAGAGAAGCAGTAGTAGGCAGGAAGAAAGAAACAGTTTTCAGGTTCCATTCATTGGTCCATTTGACATTTTCTTTGACGTATTTAATACATCAGTATATAACATAACCTTTGAATGTTTTATAGACGTCAAAAGCTGGACATGCGTCAACTTCTTGCAAGACAGAAACTTTCCATTAGTGCAGACTTTTTCTACTTGGCAAGCCAGTTTCAACGACTTCTCCGTCATGATGATTTGGTAGACATGCATGAAATGGTTTTCAGTCCAATGTGGCTCGACTGCATAAATAAATCTAGTCAACGCTGCCTACACACCTCAAATATGTAACTATCTGGCAAATTTTAGTTGTGCAAATAATGCAGCAAAGATTTAGAGGATGTTTCATAATACTTTGTTCTGTATTTAGGCTAATGAATTTACACCGACAAGCTGCTGATCACCTACTGGACATTTATAACCTGTACCATACGGATTGTAAAAATTCGATTAAACCGATACGAAGAGCGAGGTACAACCGTTGCGTAAGATTAAAAGCGAAGTTGTCCTTGCTGCGAAATGAGTTTTATAAATCAAGTCCAGAATATAACCCGTATCCTTCTCCGCTCCTCGTGAAACTTCCAGAAGACTTGAGCTAACTTCGAATCGAAAACAAAGCATGCTTATCAACAATTAAGTTTTTCAATGGTATGGTGCTGAATAGTGTAACGACTTTGTTTTTGGATGTATGAAAAGCTGTTAAAACGTATGATGAAACAAATGTGAACGATCATTAAGAAATCAATAAAAAAAACTTTATTTTTTGGTAATATGCCAAAAAATTTGGCTGGAAATTTTTCAAAATTATTCCAATGCTGGAGAATTCAAAATATTTACAGTCTTTGGCATAAAAAGTGCATGTGATAAGACGCCAATTTAAAGGAACATCAGATGTCTTCGAAAGTCGCATTTTACTTTTTGATCAAAGTAGTGTATCCGTATCCGTACCCTCCGACAACTGGGACTCCAGCATATCCGTAAGAGACACCAAGTGGAACACCAAGTGGGGCAGCAAGACCTCCAGTAGTGTAGACAACCTGGGCAGTAGCCACAGCAAAGAGGGCGACGAGAAGGAAGAGAGCGAACTAAAAATGACACATAAATAATAACAAATTAATGTTTGAAATCCATCTGGAAATTTAAAATGCAAGAAACACTTACAAGCTTGGACATTTTGATCTGTTGTTTGGGAAATGGATTAAAACCCAGAGATGTTTGAAAGTTAACTCTTGGTGTTGGAAGAAGATGTGATATGAAATTCATGAAGTTCTCCGGCTATTTATATCCAGAGGAATGCCTATGCCATGCTGTGGGGCTCGTTCTTTGTTCTATCAGTACGGTCATACATATGATCAGGAGATAAAAACATTTACAAAAAATTGTTATGTAACTTTTCCTATTCTTTTGTTATTGAAGTCGAACCTCATAAAACATCTCCAGAAAGCTTTCCGGTATAATGGACCAGAGTCAGACCTAGCAATACAGTTTTGATTTTCCATTCTTGAAATTCTCAAAGCATCTCTTTCACATTCTTCTGTCTAGTTTCGTTGAATCCTTTCTTCAACAAATGTCTTTAAATCCAAAGAATCAAATATTATGCATGGATTTGTCTCTGCAGGGAAGCATTTTAAAAAATAAGAAGGTTAAAAAAACGAATCACGCAAAGTTATACAATTGCGTAGTATTAATCTTGATTTTAAATCAGTTCAGCTCAGCTGTGTAGATTTTTTTGTCACAATAAATTTTCAATTGGTCCAGTGCCAAGTCTTCGCTGTATCACATCACATTTGACGATGAGTTGTTGTTGATATCGATAAATTGCTTACAATTCCTTATTATATAACTTTCTGCATTGTACCACGAATAATA
>JAHZNA010000050.1:0-11979 GCA_027743935.1 Sinodicranocentrus sp. ZH6
ATTTGAACTATAGGTATCAAAAGAGATTTTCTCCAAGTCATTCTTTAAAAATGCATCATTGTCATCCAGGCTCCTCAATTCGTGATTATAAATTGGAAATCATGACTGGCCACAATAAACAAAAAAGTGGTGGCTTTTTAACAGTGTTGGATAGACAGATGCTGGACAATGTTGCTACTTGTTATGTCATATTCCTAAATCCGCGGATTCGTACTATTTACCTCACATTCATGAAATATATTCTTCACAAGTGAAACCAACAACGGCTCAAGGTGACACTATTTATCATGTACCAAACTATATGAGAGGTAAAAATAATTTCATACCTCCCACTCCATTATATTCACACAAAAGAAAACCGCAGCTTTTCCAGTTCCACGACTTAGGTAGATGAAAACTTTGAGAAGGAAAAAAACTTTGTGCTTCATCAAAGTCAAAAATCCCAAAAATAAAATGAGCTTAATGACGTCATTTTAAAATTACAGAATCACGATCTTCAGATAATTAATTTGCTAATTCTCATACAACCTGCAGCTAATGGAGAGGGAGAACGATTATGTCTGGTTATTTACTTGGTGGTGGGGTACCACAAGGAAGAAAAAATGACGTAGTTTTCCATGTAGAGGTAATAAAATACCTTGAAATGTAAATTGTTTCTTGGAAGCCTCCTGGAATATCCACTTGAGTCACCGATATTCAGACCAACTACCTCTGTCTTGTTTTGTAGGTGATTTTTTTAGTCGGGTCTGCGGTCCACCACCACCGGGTATAAAAGCCACTGCTCATTCTCCAATCTTCACATTCAGCCTTTTGCAGTCCAAAAGCAAGTTTAAGTTTGAGCTAATTTTCAAATCCATTCCAAGAAATATGGAAAAATCAATTATTTGCCTGTTGTTGGTGGCTTGCATGGTAGCAATCAGTCATGCATACCCATCAGCAGAAGCTGCAGTGTCGGCTGAAGTTCTTGGAGCAGAACAACATGAGGCTGTCAATGGTGAGTGGTTAATTTTGGAAAATGATGGATTCTATTCTTGAAAATAAAATGCACTTAACGCTCCTTTTTCAGCTCAAGGCGATCAACCTCAAATCTTGCACAGACAAAAGAGGCAGTTTGGAGGTTATGGAGGCTATGGAGGGGGTGGCTACGGAGGCTACGGTATTNTGGATTCTATTCTTGAAAATAAAATGCACTTAACGCTCCTTTTTCAGCTCAAGGCGATCAACCTCAAATCTTGCACAGACAAAAGAGGCAGTTTGGAGGTTATGGAGGCTATGGAGGGGGTGGCTACGGAGGCTACGGTATTTAAACATTTAAATTTAAGCATTTAAATTACATTTAATTCAGACATTTTATGGCTATTGAGAGGTTTATGAGTTTATTTTTAAAAGCTCCAGCTATCGATCAGATAACCCTGATCATATTTCGAGAGCGAATGATAAATTAAAACCAATCCAATAGGATAACTTTTTTTTCATATAGTAAAAACACGAAATGTAATTACAGTTAATTGATAAATTCAAATAGTAACGATATCCATAGTGGATTTATCTCAATTCCATCGTTCCTGTTAAATGTGTTGGTGTTAAAATATCTGTTCTCTTCGTGAATTATGGCGATTGAGCCAATATCGATTTTGTGGTTAGGATTCTCATATGCATGAAGTGCAGGAGCTGAGGTTTCGATTCAATTATGCTTTATATCTGGCTGGTGTTCTTTGCCTCGAACCGTGACTTCTCTCATAGTCTCTCCCTATATATACAAGTCCACAATCACATGGAAATGAAGAAATTCCTTCATTTATGATTTTCCGTCTGTCCTTAAAGTTGTTTAAAGTTTTGATTATTTTAACCTAAGTTAAGTTATAAAGTTAATGCAAAATTTAATTCTAATTTCTCTGATTTTAAAGGTGGCGGCTTCGGAGGTGGTTATGGAGGGGGTTATGGAGGAGGTGGTTATGGAGGGTATGGAGGGTATGGTGGGGGCTTCAGACGCGGTGGTTTCGGGGGATTTTACGGTTGATTGTGATTGTTCATGACGATTTTCCTCTTAAAACCGCGTTTCGGATGTGTTTGGACAACTTCAATTATTATGTGATACACTTGCTTACAACCTACCTGTCCAGTCTTCCTCTACTGTATTACCTGTGTACGATTCATGTTTCAACTTTCTTTACGCAACAATAAACTGAATAAATGTTTCACTTTAAGCGCACCACTGCTCTTATTTCCGGTTTACATTTCAATTTCACTGCACACTTGTAAGCATAACATGGTCACCTTGATTGATTAGTCTATTCAGTTTGAAGAGGAGAAATGAGATCATCGATTTATTTCCACGCTATCAAGATCAGCATTGTACTCACGAACCAGACAAGACAAGAGTTGGTAAAACAAATGTTCGAAGGTCTGCATGGAGTCAAATTTCTAGACAGGATACGTAGCTGTTTGCATTAGCAACTGGATCATTTTTTTCCCATTGAAAAAGTCGATAAGTCAAAGGATTGTTTGTCATTTAGAGGAATTCCTGGGCAACTATTTCAGAAGTACTTGAATGCAAGCGACTGGAAAGCTGCTCATATTCCCTTCCTACATATTACTAGAATAAATAGACTTTCGTTTTCGTATAGCCTACAATCACATTCCCCAACAGCCCATGGCACTCAAGGCAATGTCGAATTTTGTTCAAGGAGGAAATATCAAAGGGACTGTCTAATAAATACTACAAACATAGTTAACTTACTTCGACATTTCTTTTTTCGACATTTCCAGCAAGAGCAATACTTACAATGAAAATAATTGCCAAGATGAATATCCGCAAGTCCAGAGTAAAGGTTTGAGTCCAAACGATAAACTTGATAAGATCATCTTCCCACCTTCGATTTCTTATTTGGCAGTAGATTATGTGAATAGTTTGCTTGCGGGCAAAATTCAATCCCCTTCTCAGATAGTTCGGATGGATTGTCATCCCCAAAGAAATTGCTTGGCTTGTAATCCCATTTTCCGGAATTCTTAAACTTCACAATCTTATAGTTATAGGCTGCGCTGAGAAAAACGCACTACATAAAATCTTGAATATTTTAAAACCTGTCCGACCATTTTTTATAACCCAAAGTTTTCCAGAAAATTCAATTTTTGCATGAAATGACGGAAACAGTTAAGGAAAAGCAAACCGGTGGGGTCAATCGGAATTTTTGATCTTAGTAACCCCCTTTTCATCTTTTTGCAAACTGATAATCTTTTCATTTCAGGCTCTTGCTATCTTCGAGGAATGAGCATTTTAGGATTTAGAACTATCTACCTCAGAATGAGCACTTGGAAAGCTACTCATATTAACACATACGTAAAGATACAAATTCCGAAATTAATGGAGCAAATAGTAAATGGTGTGAATCAACCTCTGAAAGCCAGAAAAATCAAGCAAAATAACATCAGTGCTCCCGGGAATCTGTTCAACAACAATGAATGCACACCCAGAATTACGAACAATCACGAGCTAATGTTATTCGTCAATGCAAAAAGTCTACAAATAAAAGTTTGTTAAGTAACAGTGATTGAAAGTGTCCATCAAATTTTACGTCATGCTCCTCCAAGCTGACATGACATGACAAACCATCAATGTCACGCCTTCATGAGAGAAATAACAAGTAATCTGAGTTCCTTGTAAGACCACAAAACTGGGACAAAACTGGATTAGAAAAATATAGTGAAAACTACATAACAAACTACATGACTAGACCTCTGTGGCAGAGGAAGTTTGTATGTGCATCTGGATAACAATGTCCTGAATTGCAGGTGATAAGTGGGATAAATCAAACTTTAGATGTTATGTCAACATTTAGGTAAGTCAGCATAAATGACTATTTGTTTTAGAATAGTATTCATAGAAAAAGGGTGTATTCCTTTACATGCATATTATCACCACCACACGTCAAAATAAACTCCCGGCAGGATTCATTTTTGGTTTTAGAGGTTATTAAACCTCCCTCATGTTAGCTTAGCGCAAAACTTATTTAATTTCATGAGTCATTTCAGAAAACATCCTCATCGCAATCATTTTTCTATGTAACTATTTATCTGGAAAAGAGCAAAATGCTACAGCTTGTATGACGTGGTTTACAAACTCTTGTTAGCATAACCTAAACCTGAAATCGATAACTGTGAACATAGTGCTTTTTCAGTTTTTTAAACTATCCACCCACCAGAAGAAGTGGACTGTCAGTTGATCTCTACCTTAGGCCAAAGACAGTACATAAATCTCGTCAATTTTTATTGCATTATTTCTGGTTTTTGAACAGTGCCAATAAATATTCTGGTCTTGTTTCTGGAATATTTCTGCCGACTGTACCTATCCTAACTGGTATTTTTATAGCGCGTTATCGTCCTGTAAGTTATTCATAATAACAAACTTTAAATTTAATTTCATAGTGAAATTAATTGTGAATATTATTTTTCTACATTTGATCACAAAATGTTTTTTTACTAAAAGTTTACTTTATCCTTCTTTGCCATCTATGTTGTTTTAAGGATGATTCTATGAATTAAAATATGCACTGTTTAGCTGTTAGTAGATATATTTTGTATTGTGAATTAATTTTGCGTACTATTTTTCTATCATATTAGATGTATATATAGTATGCTAATAATTTGTTTTATCGTTACCCCTCAAGGACCAGAGAAAATGGGCAAATCAAAACCATCACGGCGTATGACTCCCTATGGAAAATACGAAGAAGGTTCGGAAGAATATCTTGTAGAAGGTCTTGCTGTTCTAATATTTTTGATTGTACTTGCACTTGTGCTTCTTGTTGTGCGTTATTATTATGTAAGTTACTCATAATATTAAGCTTTAGCTCCTAGTAAAAATGTTTTTATTGTTGAATTAATTGTGAATATTATTTTTTACATTTTATCATAAATTGCAATATGTTTGTAGAGTGTTTTATCCTTCATTCGCCATCACTGTTGCTATTGTTGTAATTATAAGGATGATTCTGTGAGTTACTACTTTTTAATTGTTAAAAATTATATTTGTATTGTGAAGGCGATTCGAAGTATTATTTTTTCTATATATTAGATAACATCAGGCGGTATTCCACTTTGATAAATTCGGCGGTTCAGGTGATGGCTCATGTGAAGAAGGCTACTACGGCGGGGATTCTAGGAGTGACGTGAGTTGAAAAGGCGAAGAAGAGTACTTACGCAAAGAGCACACATACTTGCACACATCTCTTGGACTATTGATTATGATAACTTCACGGAGGACATGAAAATGAAAAAGGATGACTACGATAAGTTTACAAGCCCAAAAAATCTACTGCTGGATGTTTGTTATTAAATGAGCAATAAAGAAAGTTACCCTATTACATTTTATCCATGTCTTTCTTATCTTGTCTTATCAGGGTTCGCCGAAATGTGACGAAATGCTCGTATTCTGCATCTGGCAAGACGAAATCCGCAACTGCAGTGAACTATTCCGTCCCATCTTAACAGATTACGGGTACTGTTGTACCTTCAACATGATACCTCCAACTATTCTTATGAGAGATTTGTGAGTTCAAAAAAAGCGTATAAAAAGAAAGTGTTTTTTCTCTCTTTGAGAATCTCGTTGTCTCCAGGAATGACAGTAGAGATGACCCTGTCAAAGTTAAAGCATGGGAGAAAGCTGACGTATCCTCTGATAACTTAATCTACACCAGTGGAGCTTATTACGGTGAGTACCCTTATCGGCAAGAATATCCCAGTAGATCGTCAGGGTTATCAGTGATGTTGGAGCCTAACTTGACAGAATATGTTTGCACAAGCACAGGTATGAACTGCATCTGACATTCTACAATTTCTCTGCTTCAATCTTCTTCATTTCAGTTATTTTCCTATTTACAGATTCCGAAGGTTTTGTGGTAAGGTTAAACAGTTTCTCATATACTTTGAGACATTTATTTCACGAATGAAAATCAACAGGTTGGGCTCAGAAGTCCATTAGACTTTCCCCGGATGAAAGACGATGGAATGCTTGTTGAACTTGGAGCTGAAACTTTTATCAAAATCCATCCTCAAATTACAGTTTCGGATAATTCAATCAAAAAATTCCCTTTGGTAGCAACGACCTACTTTATTATGAAATGGTTACGTGACCAACTTTCAAAACGTTATAATTCAGCATTTTTTTGTAAACTTAGGAAAAACGAAAGTGTTTATTTGACGGTGAAATGGAAGGTAAGCTTCCACACTTTACTAAATACACGACGACTAACTGCCTCTCTGAGTGCATTTCCGAACAAACTTTGGACAAGTGTCACTGCATCCGTTACTACATGCAAGGTACATTTAGGAGAAAAAATGGTTAAAGTTATTTAAAAAATACGTTATTCTAATTACAAATATTTTTGACAGGAAGTTCCGACCATCCTCTTTGCAAGCCCGACAAGTATGATTGTGCAACTGAAGTAGAAAGTAAGCGCGTTAGGAATAGCTAATTTATGTTTGCATTTTATTATTCATAAATTAGAATGATTTTTTTTTTCTCCTATAGAAGATGTCACCAAAGTGGGAGGATTTTGTACAGATTGTTATCGAACTTGTACAGACATCCAATATCAAACAGAAGTTACAGCACTTCGCCTTCGAAAGTTTTACATGGACAAACTCTTCAAGGCATACCCAGACCGGTGACTAAACATAAAAGTTAACAACTTTATTTAATTGCAGAAAGCAGACCAATGACACAGCCATAGTTCACTTTTACTTTGGACAAGCAACATATCAAACTCGGCTGAGGAAGGAATTGTATACTATTTTTGACATGATTTGTAAGACTTTTAATGGAATCCTAACTGCTAATTTGATGGTAGTATGTTAAAATGAATTTTTAAAAACATATTTCATCCAGCAAGCGCTGGAGGTCTTTTAGGATTGTGTATGGGATTCAGCGTGCTTTCTCTCCTGGAAATCCTTTACTATTGCACTATCCGCCTTTTCTTTATTTACCGACGAAACTACATTGAAAAACAAAGTTTAACCAAGCCGGATCTCTGTATTCATCCTTATTACAGAGAAATGGAGCAAAACATCTTCAAACAATGGTCACAGTCACCAGTCACAAAAAAGGACTGTACAAATCATGTATTCAAAATAGTCGGAAGTCGTTCAGCTTGGATACCTAATAATTAGAAACATTTGCATAATTTACCTAAAATGTAAAATGTATGAGGATCACATAGAAATGTCTGCGTATGAATAACTAATAAATATTTATCTTATCTTCCTCTTACTTTCCTCTATTCATTTTGGCACTCTTATCTGAATTGAGTATCAATCAACCAAACACAAGCAGAAGGATTACTTTGTATTTTCGTAATAAATAAAACATCAGGCAAAATAAACATGTGGACCATTACTGTATTAAACTTTACCATTCTGTTTTTAATTAATGTATTTCATCGAAAAACATCCTGTTCCAGTGGAATACTCAAAATAGCCTATCTCTAACTAGTCTAACTAAACAGAGTTAGTGAAGCAGCTTAATCAATAAAAAAAGAAAGAATTTATACAAGTGTTAAATTTATTTATTCAATTAGTTAAATATCCTTGAGCATGAAATGTTTCTTATTGATACCTTGTCACTGATTAATCACGCAATAAAGTTATTTTCGATTTCTGTCCAAGAAAATAAAGTGAGCAATGTACCTAATCCAGAAATTCTTGTACTTAAAAAGTACTCTAATCTTCTCCAGCAGTAGTACCATTCCAGAAATAGGCAAACCATAAAACAAAGGATAAAACACAACGAGAATGCTACTATTCATATTAAGCGGTTGAAACTCCTCCATCTTCCCACCCTCTTTAGCTCTCACTCTTGACATAAATGTGACCACAAAGTCATCCAGCCTATGAGTAATCCCAGAGGCATACAAATCCTTCAGCCTTTTTAGAGCCACAGGTCGCATCCAATGGAGGATTCTAATTCCAAACTGATACTTTACAGTTTCCTCCTTAACCTGAAGAAAAACATTATTTGATCCTTTACTCTTCAAGGTGAAGTACAACTCCCGAGCTTCCACCGCAGGAAGAAATATAGCTGTTTTGTTACAATCCAGGAGAGCATCTTCAGGCGGGATTTTGCTTTGCTTCAAAAGTTTTAGCGCGTTAGGATGCATTTTTGTATGGTTTAACATGTAGTTACCAATTTCACTAAAATATTCCGTTCGACTTGGTCCTATAGCTCTTTCAATAAAAAGCCCATTTTCCCAAAGAGCATAAAACCATAATTCAGTTCTGAAGAAATCAATTGCATCGAGTACATTAGTATATAATCTGGCAAAAGCAGGCATATAGTCCACCCCATTGGGGTAAAGCCCTCTGGAGTAAATGGAGAAGTTGTGTTTCACCAAAAGTTCGAAATTATCATAAGGAATCGGTGGTCGGGGGAGCGTGATGTTTGTAATGTTTTCGTTCTTGTACGCATTACTAATCACACATGCCACTAAGAGAAATCCGGGCACGGAAACTTTGACGGTGATTGAGGTGCAAAACTTTTTCACAAAAATCGGCTCCCCTTGCTCTATCATTGACTTCCAGTACATGAAAGCTGTCTTGAAAAACACAGTGAGCATGTTCCCTTCACTGGTGACGGTAGTCCAGTTTTTCCAGTCCAATGTAGACTTCGAGATGTTATCTTCAAGAATGATACACATTGTGGTGAGCGCAGTCAAGCTTATAAGTGAAACGATAAGAGTGATCCAAACAGGAAGTTGGAAAACATTGACTAAATATTTAAATCCAAGAGGAGCTATTTCAGGTGAGCCGCAGCTGACGAACATAAGCTCATTCTGCATCATATATGCTTCCGAGTGATCAAATATTCCAGAGGGAAGAATTGAAATGATAGGGTTAAAATCTAAATTATCATTATATCTACAACCCTTTGGTTCATTGTTGGGTATTCCGAAAGCAGTATTTCCGAAAGCAGCGTGAATAGTAACGTTTCCGAGGACGTCTCCAAAAAATCTTAATTGGATATCCCACCGAAGTACCTCCAGCGAGGGACTGGACTTAATTAAATTATGAAACTGATAAGATGTCAACTGTGTCGTGGAGATTAGCGGAATACGGCTGTACTTTTCAAAAACTCTGAACGCCTTTCCAGACATGCTAAGTCCTGTCATCACGACGTTTTCAGAGTTTGCATTGATCCTGGCTAATTTTGCTGTGAGATCTGAGGAATCTCGGATTTGAATAGAAGACATAGGCACGCATCGGTGACAGTAGCGACATAAAAGGTACACTTGATTCACCAAAAAAGAGGGTGTGGTCGGGTTCGTCTTTAAATGAAATACAAGAAGCTCTCTTTTTGTCGTTGTGTATACGTAATTAAGTCCAAAAATATCGTGAATCTTCAACAGAGGTCGCCACCAGTGATCAATGAGCTGCAATATCTCTTTTGATTGAGCAGTGACAAGGATATCAAGACGGGGTCTTGTGCTGACAATATAGTTTGCAGTTTGGAGTCCCTCAAAATCCTGCATTTTGTACCAGAATTCGCGATATCCAGGTGGAACAAGAAGCCCATCCTTTCCCGTGTTGGGATTATACTCGTAGAAGAGTTTATCTTGAGATATTGTTGGTGGCAAGAGATACAAGTGAGCTTCACAATGCCAAGGTTTCACCTTCCCAGTGAGGTCAAGAGGGGGGATTTGATCGATGCATTGTAAAATGAGGAAAGTAGAGTTGGCACAAAGGTCCGCTAGAATTCTTTAGAGGTACCGTTTCGTATGGGAATACTCTTGTTCGTTTAATTTTGCGGAACTTCCTTTGCCCCTGAGAGATGTATGCTTGAATGTGAATGGTTTCAATGACGTCATATCTTGATAGTACAACAGGAACAAGGAAGGGGGAGAAATTTATGCCTCGATAATTTATTATGTGAACAAGGCACCCTTGGAAGTAGTCAAAGTACTTGTTCAAATCTTCAATTGATAAAGTAGTGTGGGCATGTCTTAAGGCTGAGTATTTTCGTCCAACTTCAAATGTGTTTAGAGCCGACTCGCTGTTTTCTTTTTGGAGGGCTATTGATGAGAAAATTATTGTGAACAAAATGGCAGCTATTTGAATACTTGGCGTCATGGTGAATTTAAAGGATGGCGGATTTCACTGATTGAGATCAAAACTGTTCAAAAAGGCTGTAGTTGATGTTTCAGAAATGTTATAGTTCAGATGTAAAAACAGGTCTAGAAAAGACTAACACAAAATTCCAACTGCTTGGTTTGTCCAAGTCCGCTTCTGCTCGACGGTACTGAGCTCAATGGATTTGAATTTGGAAATTAATTGATATTCTGTTGAATAATTCATTCATTTATAAGCAGGCACTCTTAGAAATTAAAAAAATAAGTTAGAAAAACAACTTCGCTTCGTAATCTCAAATAATAAACTAGCCGTAAGGCAACTAAAAACACGCAGCTTAAAGGCATTAGATTATAAGAATATGCATAACGACCCTCTGCCCCCGGGGTTGACCGATTAAACTCAAAATATATCCCATGGTAGCCCTTGACCTAGTGAGCTTATAAAACTAAATGTCGTAGAAATCCGTTCAAGCAAATGGCAAGGAAGAAGTTACCGATTTTCTAACTTTCTTCTTCCCTGAAGGGTCCTTATTTGGTCGATGAGGCTGAAAGTGCACCTAATTATTTCCATTATTTCGGCATAGGGAACAGTAATAGGGAAAACGGCGTACGCATTACGTCAGAATCGTGTTGACACACAGACGGACGGACAAACGGACACACATGACCAAATAAATACAACTTTAAATAAATTTTACCTAATGACTATCCATCAATATTCTTCTCAACGCCTATTTTAATTAATTAATAGTTTAAATTTTCAGCTTAAAATTAACAAATGGAACAAAAATAACTTTTCCTTATCGGTATACAATTGTTTGAAACAAAGAAGTTAAGTTAGAGGTCATGCTTTATTATTTATTTTAACGCAGACAATTTGAATTAGAAAGATGTACACACTTAATTTAAATTTTCATCCCAACATCCCATAGTGCTGATATTAGTATAATGGAATTTTGTTTTCCGTCTTGGGACTATCAAACACTGGGATTGGGTCTGATAAAAAAATTAACATTGTATTTGCTTTTTCACTTAATTGAGTCAAAAGTGTTTAAATTTTACTATGTTCGGGCGGACTTTCACCCGTAAATTTTACGATTATTTAGTATTAAGATCTGAATCATCCGTCAACGCTCAAACTTTATTTTCCAGTTGCTTTTCAGATTTAAAACAGGTATAACTAGAGGCTCTCACAAAATTCCAACTGCTTTGTTTGTCCTAGTCTGCTTAGTTCAATGTGTTATATTAATCAAATTTCTGTTGAAAGGCTCATTCATTTATAATCAGGCACTCTTACAAATAAAAAATAAGTTAAAAAAACTTCGCTTATTAATGTAATCGGAAACAATAAACTAACCGTGACACAACCAGAAATACGCGGCTAAAATGTATTACATATGATATACATAGCCACCCTCTGCCCTTTGGGTACACAGATTAAAATCAAAATATACCCTGTTAGCCCTTGGCCTAATAAGCTTATACACTAAATTTTGTATAAATCCGATTTACTAGCTTTCTTCCACTCTGGTCCCCCAGGGGTTTGGGAAATGAAACTGAAAGTGCACGCAATGATTACTCCTTGGCTAAGGAATCATCATGCTTAATTTAAGAAAATTTTGTCATGAGAAGAAGGTTGGAAATAACCTGTGCGCGGATTCCGTCAGATTCTTGCGGACAGACAGACGGACACAAATGACCAAATACATTCAAGCTAACATGGTTTTACCTGCAAAATAAATATCCTACATAAGTACAACGTTTTACGTTTGACTATTGAATATCCATCAATATTCATTTCAATCCATTAAAAACCGAAAACAGGTCGATGATCAAAACAACAACTTAGATTATCTACAAT
>JAHZNA010000051.1:0-16829 GCA_027743935.1 Sinodicranocentrus sp. ZH6
GGATGATAGCCATTGTCTCAGAGTGCTAATTACGGGAACAAAATATTGTCTGTGTGGTATCAGAAGAAAAAAAGCTACATAAAATGTAGTACAAAATAAGTGCAAAAGACCAAGACATATGTACATTTGCATTTAGTAGAACATTGCAAAAACGACTCTGATATCCTCATCATCATCCTCCATATCGTTAGAAACTACTAAAAATATAATTCTCTCGTCTTCTTCTTTCTGTCTCTCTCTCTCCAGTCACCACACAAAACATCAGCAGCAGGAGGAAAAAAACAAGGGAAAAAGTAACTACTTAACTTGCAACAAAACTGGCCAACAGAGGATCGCTTGAGTGCTCTCTATAGGTGGCCAATAATTTTGTCCAAGCAGGGAAAACAGGAGGAGTTCTCGCATACTCAAATCCACTACAAGACTCAAACATCCACATAAAGATATTATACCTTTTTCCCTATCTCTCTCTTTTTCAAATACAACATGCATTCTTCTGATATGTTCGTTTTTTTCGCAGTGTGTTAAGCAAAAGGCAGTGCGAGGGCAAGTGATAAACTTGCTCTTTTTCTTTTCAGTTGTTGCAGGAAACTTGTGCAAATCTTGCAAAGCAGACAGAAAACAGCTCTTGCACCACCTCACACTCATACACACATGCTAACTCACAGAAAAGTTGTCCGATGAAGAAAAGAGGGAGAAGGGAAAATTTATACATACATTTTCCTCTCTTCCCATTACATGCTTGGGACAGCTTCAGCAATAAAAAAAACTCTTCTTCTACATTTCTTGCATGCAATGCCGGCTGCATCGAGAATGATATGATATGCCTAGAGAGATGGAGAGGGTGAGTGAATCTGGTTTTCAGCAAGTCTCCCACATCAACTTTGCCTCAGTCACTGGCTAGATTTGGTCGAGGGCACATATCCATGCTGCACGCGCGGCTGCTCTGTATTTTCTCGTGCTTTTTATTCGCAGCCAAAGCTAAAGGCTAGCTCCCATGTTGGTTGTTTATTAACAAAAAAATAAATATTAGTTGCTCTTTTGCTACTCACGCACGTCTATAAAGAGTGGAGCATTTAAAGAGAAAAAAATATATTGTTGAAAAAAAACAACAACAAGCTTTATGGTTATTTCTCTGGACAATATTACAACTCATGGAGAAAAAAGCAGCATGGTAGAAAGGAACACTTGAGAGCAAGAAATATTTTGTCATTAAAAGTTTTTCCTCTTGTCATTTTCCACGATATATTTTTCCGAAGGATGTTTTCTCCTCATGTGGAGGAAAATATAAGGGAGTTGTAGACAGTTGAATTATCCCTTCTCTCCAGTTTTTTTCTTCCTCCTCAGTTGAGGACAAGAGAGGACGTGAAAAAGATAATTAATCCTATTAGCAGACCCATTTGTGTGAGTGTCCTGTGTATATCTGTACTGGAGAAAGGATAGCTGAATGGATAGCTTCAATAATTTTTGTGCATTAGAACACATTTTTTCTTCGATCGGTAGCTCCTCGTGTGCTCTTCTCTTTCCCACTCTCTTAAGTCATTTAGCGCATTACCAGCTAATTGACAGCTTTTAGTGCACTCACACCCACGTAAAATAAACATACTGTTAAGCTATCACAAAGTGACCGTGCTTTTTTCTTTGCTTCCAATCGTCACCGAAAATGTTGATATTTAATGGCTTCTTGTAGCATGTTATACTGTTGAAGTTGGTGGATCACATGCAAAGTGAACGTACTTTAGTGAGGACTCACGTGAGAGAGTTGAATTACCAGAGAGGAAATTGCTTTCTCATGTTTCCCAACGATTTAATTACCCATCCTCTCAATCAATTAATTAGCATTTTGATTGAGATTAAAAGCGAGCAATAACTCCTCCACCCGGAAAAGAGGCGTGTTTTATTGCATCCCTCAATTACTTGATAGCAGTTCCCTCTCAAATTCAATACTTCCTAGTAAAACAAACTGAGCACCCACTGATTCATCCTGTTTGTATTGAATACAGTGTCGAATTCATTATCATCAGTTGTTGTGAGAACTTGGTTGAAAATTTTGTAAAAAAGACGATCACCTCTTAAGATCAATAAACACAGTATCTTTGAACAATCTTCTCATGTGAGATTCAAGAGTTGACTAATGAATACATAAAAAAAATATTTGTGAGTGATGGACAGGCGAGTATATAATCAAGTCACGATATTCATATTACTTGTGTATACACAATAACAAAAAAAGAAGTTCTTTTGAAAGGAATATCTCTACAGTATTTCACATCTTGATGACTATGAGTGGTGTATCATATTGACTTCTAAATTTTAAATTTGAACACATCCCCAATCTCAGCAGTGCAGTTGCAATATTTTCCTTTGTAAATTTTGCCAATAACAGCAAAAGCACAAAAAACTACGTCATTGAAAACAAGTCAATTTGCTCACCTGTAGAGTGGATTTTTAAAAAAAAAATAGACCTATTGCTCGAGTACACTGTGTACAGTGAATATACAAAATATTTACTTGACTTTATTCACCCCAACAATTGTGAACCGTTACTCTCCTCGAGAAAAAAGCCACATGTAAACAGAGAAAAAGAATTTATTGGGATTGTAAGGAAAATCCTCTGTGCGAGCACAAGTTGTTGGCAGCAGTGAAATAATATTTGGACTCGTGTTGGTCGTAAATAAATTGAGAGAAATTCTAGTTTTCCTCTTATTTCGCTACTGGTTCAAGTTCGGATGCGTATATTATTTGCTTCAAGTAAACCTTATGTGAATATATTCCTCTGTGTACTGTAGTGCTTATGAGGGATTGCGGAAACAGTGACCTTTTTCTTGTGGCAGGCAGTTAATCGTGAGGCAGTGTGTGGAGAACATTAAATAACCCAAAAATATATTTGTACACTAGTGTTTCACAAAAGACGCGAAAGTAAAAAAAAACTACACGAAGGGAGAAAGAAAAACTCTGAAGTGAAAGTACTATTTTTGCAAAAAAAACTAAGAAGTCTAGAAGAAAAGAAAAAAAGGCAACATCTTCTCTTCCATTTCTTCTGTTTGTGAAATGTAGCTAATGCATGTTGCTTACTTTTTCTTCTCTTGAAGATATTGAGATGCTCTACTTACATAAGTCAGCGACCAAGTGGTTTTTTAGTGGGGAATGAACCTCTGTGGTTTCTTTTCTGTGTTTAAGCTCATAACAAAACAAAATAACTGTGAACATAGAAAAGTGGAGAAAACTTTTTTTCCTTAGCTTCAAACGGTCCATTACATTTTATGAGTGTGATCATAGTCACTTTTCTCCTCGAGAACGATACATCCATATCCATTCTTGAGGCAGATAAACTCTTCAGTCCTAGTTTTTGTGGTTGTCCTAAATCGATTGTAAGAAATAAAAAACAAGTTTCCATACAACTAAAAGAGTAGAAAGTTTCAGTGTGTTTCAGCTTTATTCCAGAAAAAGTCTTTAAGGCCGTTATATAGCGTTGCCACTTGGCTCCATTGCAGTAAAAAAAGTAAACGGGCGTTCATTGCTTATTAATTACTGATTGGCAAGTGATGCAGTGACCGGAGCTAGTCATATTGTGTGCTATTTTGCGGAATTACGAGAGAGAGAAAAATTAAACTTTCTCCGCCACATTGTAGAGAAAATCTTTTCATAATTCTCAACTTGTATTTTCCACACTACCACCAACAGAGAAAGTAGTATACAAGCGTAGGTGTGATCTACTATACATGCAAGCACGAAAGACCGTGATCTTGATGAAGGTTTCAACTACGTGATCAGAACTTGAAAGTAACAAAAACTTTCAAGCAGACATACTCTGGAATTTCATTTTTTCCATATATATCCCTATACTCGCTCTTACGTGTGTGTGTTTTACCCAAGAATAATGAACTTTGTTCTCAAGTCTCGATCGCATCCTCATTGAATCCTCATCTGGTTGAGAAAACGAAGAGAAAATTCCCTTTTTCCGCGCCATCCCCGCTTTCTTGAGTAAAACTAACACGGAAGCTGCTCTAAGTTTGGATATATGGGTGCGTGTTAGAAAACTTTTTTATCCCTTTTTTCCTTTTCATCATCATTCTCTCAAATATATATGTACTTCATGTCTTAGAATACATATCAGGTGCACCAATGTAACTCTTATGAATGTATCATGTTACACAGTTATAGAAAAGAAGACAAAAAGTTTCTTGGAAAAAGTACATCTCTGTATTTACCTACATATGTGTAATTCATACTAGCTCAAAGTAGTTAATAGCTTTAGACTACTTACGTGTTTGTGAAGTACAAAGAAGGGGACGAAGTAACCAGAAAAACTTTTTTTCCTCTTAAGTCAGTAATAAGATCCTCGTGTGTGTGTAGGTACATAACTCCAAGCGTCATACAGACTTATTTCCTTATTCTTTTCCTAACAATACATTCGAAGAAAGGGGACACAAGAAGTGAGAAAAGAGAGCAACTTTCAATTAATATATATTGCACCATCATATCATCATCTGGAATTATATCATCTCGTGTGTGTGTCTATCTCTAAGTTTGGAACTTTTTTCCAAGTAGTTACGTAGAAAAAGAGATAAAAATCAAAAATGTATTACGTGTAAGAAGTCTTTGTCAAAAGTAGAGAGAGAAAACAGCTCATGCTATAGAATTCTTTTGGCATTATCACACCATCAAGAATCAACATCAAACTATACTTTTTTCGCAAGGAGCAAATAGACTTACGAAACTTTTTCAATAATTGTAATCCATTGGAAGTGAGTTAGTAGTGGTGAATAATACAAGTTTTTCGAGAGTACATTCTTATAATAGTACTTCAAGTAAAAAATACATTTGGAACTGGAGCGAAAAAAAGTGAGTGATTCCATCAAGTGAGTTTCCTTGATTGACTTTTTTCTTTTCCATTACATCATCACGAAAGGAAAACTGATTTTTTCTATAAGTTGATGCTGTTATCAAATCGCGAAAGGAGTAAAAAAAACGATGAATTTTTATAAAAAGTTGTAAGATTAAATAAGACTATTTTTTGGAATGAGTACATGTTTCATGAAAAACTCGTAAACAATTTTTCTCTTGTTGCAAATAAAACCAAAAACACGAAAAGACGTCAGTCGACTTCAACCTGTCAAGCGTCACGCTGTGTTAATTAGTGAAGCGGTCGTAAGAGCGGAAAAAGTTTCACAGTGAGATTTTAATTGAAAATCATGGTTGAAAACTGAAAAGTTGGTTTTGCTTGTTCACGTCTTGTCGTTTCAAGTGACTGACCTACCTTTTCCGGCATGTGGATTTAGATTAAAGAGAGAGAAAAAGTGAGATTGATGCACTGTCTACCGTTCAAACAAGAAGATCACTGACAGAAAAAATATAAACATATTCTTGGATTATTGCGGCACTCCCTTAAAAAAGTGTGTAAGTGGCCGTGCATTTTTCAGCTGAGTAGCTAATTTTGTGAAAAGTAGCATTTGCTTGAAGATTTCTGGAGAATTGGTAAGTGGAATTTTTCTAGTAATTTAATTTGATTTTTATTCTCGAGAAGTATTTTCTACACAGGATTACAAAGCAATTTTCGACCATACAACTTTTACATCTGTCCATAGGTAACAGTCTCCGTTAGACTTGAGCAGTTTATGAGAGAAGCTTATTAGAATTGAATAATTAATTTCCCAAATTCGCTCTCTCCCAACGCGGCTTAAGTGAATAACATATGCACAAGGGTCACTCTCAATTGAACTTTGAAGCTAGTTCGAAGGATTTTCTAGAAAGAAAATGCAGTTTTCTACTGCAGTGCTCAAATATCTCTGTACGAAAGTCAGTGAATCGTGGATGTTTATCTATTATTTATAGCTGAAGACACTGTTTGCATTTCTTGGAAAACATTCTCCCTTATCCTTACAAAATGCATAACATTTTATACTCGCTGTCCTGCATCCAAAGAAAAGGTCGAGGGCCTTTTCGAGACATACATACAGAAGGAGAAAAAGAGAATAGAAGAGAGGGACAAAAAGCACAAATCGATTTGTTCACTTCACTGGACACAATAACCAGCAACTACAACATTCTCCTTCTTTGTAACCAGTCCGCTTGATCTAACAAGCCTTCTTTTTTGACTGGAGAAAGATTTCCATGCATTTATTCCGAAATTACAGTAACCCTTTATCTCCCTACTGCAATGCTAGACAAAGTACCTATTTTTATCCTCTAAGAAAAGAAGGGCCAGGTCCAAAGGAGAAAAATAGTTTTCTGTAGAATGTCCCCTGCCCTGTCTCTGCACAAGTTGATAAGAATGAGAACAATGGCTAGTATTCTATTACTTTTCTTTAAAAAAATACTCGTATGCTCTTCTCTTGTACATTTCTCCCCAGTGAGTTGCCGAGCAGGATAATACAATAATACTTCGAGCCCCTCAACCAACCACCCTTCCTTTCCCTGGTTGGATGTACACGGAGGTCATTTTTTACTCGAGATTCTTCTTGAGGAGAAAGTTTTTTGGAAACAAAAAATTCCACTAAATATTTAATGAAATGCTCTTCTCGTCCAAGCGCTATATTAGTCTTTTGGGAAGTCTGTAGGAGTCGTCAATCCACATGACATGGGGGAATAAGGGGTCAACGTTGTTGCATAAATGCCATTGGGAAATGAAGATATTGACATACCCTTCACTCACACATAACTTAATAGACGCCTCACACACATGACAAAAATATATGTACATTTTTACATACATCTTCTACTACCATCATGGACAGACGCTGAGCCAGAAGAGAGGAAAAACTCGTGCGTATCGTTATGTTCTTAGTGGTGGAACAATTCCGAAAAAAGACATGCTTTCTCTGCCAAAATCAATCTCGGACTGACCTCATTCCCAAAAGTCACACAATTCACACAATGCATCTTATCTACACTTTCCGCTGGATCTGGGTCTTCGAAATACTTTTCGTGTCCGTCCTCCTCGCCGTCGTTCTCTTTTCTTTCTATGCTTCCTTCCGCTTTTTGCGAAAGAGAAAAGTGTTCACGTACCGATGACATTGCTACTGGTTCTCTTTTAACGCTCGTATAAATGCCTCGCTGTTTCTCACAGAAAGTCACAAAATTCCTTTCTTTCTTGATAAAAATAAAAGCCTTGGCTCTGTTCTCTAGAAAATATACAACTTTTCACAAGATCTAGAGAAAAAAGGGTGGCCTTACCTAATACCTGCTACACGAGTACACAATCAACTAGAGATTTTCAAAGACTATAGTGGTTGGAATCTCGTAACGTGAATGACTGTGTGTTTCGAAAAAAAATCGAATTCTACGTTTTCTCCTTTCATGTTATATTGCATGTACAGCTGCATGTGTACATAATCAAATTTTTGCTAGTATATTTTGCTTGTCTTATATACCACGCAGTATTTACTAAAAAGAAAGGAAACTCTGGTTCCACGAAGAACAGAGAAAATATCTAGGTAGCCAACGTCTCCTTCCTGTGCTTTCATTTCAGAGGGGAAATCACGACGGAGGAGAGAGTGTCGTAAGAAAAGAGAAAGACCTTTTTCTGAAAACCCTTGTATAAGCATATCTTTTTATGCGTCCATCCCCCCCCCTCCAAAAAAACGGGAGGTATACAACAGAAAAAATGGAATAAAAACATATTGTGTGCTTCACTTTTTACTACGTGATCTCAAGGCAGACGGCAGGTTGGGGAAAACTGAACTCACTTGGGGATCCCCTTTTTCTTCTTTTTATACTACTTCATCAAGCTAAGTCAACGAATGAATCCTTTACTTTTCCTTTCTTGTTATATTTTGTACGCGTTTGTTGTGCTGNTTATACTACTTCATCAAGCTAAGTCAACGAATGAATCCTTTACTTTTCCTTTCTTGTTATATTTTGTACGCGTTTGTTGTGCTGCACAAATTGTGGATTAAGTAAAAACGAAAACGTATAGACTTCTGTATACCCAGCTCCCTATCGTTCGACTTGCATTAAATTCAATATTCAATCACGAATTGTAACTAACTGTACTTAATCCTTACAAAGGAGATCTCCTGCATAACCTATTAGTTTGATGACCACCTTTTACGCTAACGATTTTAGGAATTACAATCCCCAATGTATGTATGTATTCAAGGAGGTAACAATATTTTGGTAGCATTTATTATTTTTTCAAAAAGTTAAAACTTGCAAATGGCGATGCCCAAGTGGCAAGTGGAAGCTACGAAGTTTATTAAAGTAGACATTTTAATCGCCTATATAAAAAATCGAAGATTATTTTGCAATGCTACAGTGATAACTGTCGAATAAATCCTTACGAATAATAATCGCAATGATGACTAATAAATTATACCCTACCAATAATTTTGGACGTTATGGGAAAGATAATACTACATTAACACAGAAAGTGATCTGTAAAAAGGATTTATTCAAAAATTCACCCATTGCATTCGTGTTTTTTAAAGGGCGAAGTTGCTCCTAGGATTGCACATTCATCCGTTAAATCGATCTACTTAATTTTTGAAGAGAAGAAGAGAGAATTTTTGAACTCTACTGTCCTTGAAGAGAAGAATGATTTAGCAATGACTTATGCACATACAACCGATCTCGTTCCAGACCTTGTCTAATTATTTGAACAAAATGTAGACCAAGCTTCAGAAGAACGTCATCCAATTCTGCTATTTTATCCCTAATTGAATAAAAGTACTCTTCTACTGTCAAAACCTACATGAGGGGAAAGATACCGAAGAGAACTACATTTACAACTAGCCGTAAACATGCATACAAATATTATTTTTGATGCAAATAGCAAATAACTTACTTTGATAGTTACCAATCCAGGGGGAAGTGTTTTCAAAATTTCCAGTTCCGCCCCTTCGACGTCTAACACAAAGAAGTCAATTTCTTTTAACCCAACTCCAGCTAGCAAAGTGTACAGCGGAATACTATATACTTCATAGAGAATCTTGTCGGTGCCCCGGCGGTTTAGACTTGTTTCCAATCTTCCATTTTGAGTCCATTGGGGATTACGGTTGAAAAAATTATGCTGAATGAAAATTACAAATTAATTCCCTTAATAATTAACTTCTGTGAATTACATTAAGTTAGAAAATTAGCTTACTACTCCTGGAGTTATATTTGGAGCCAAGCAAACATCAGCAATCCATGCCTTCCTGTGATGTCTTTTTAACTGGGGTATAAGCACAGGGTTACATTCTATCAGAAGTCCAGTCCAGTTTAACTTCAATTCCAGCATCAAAGTATGCGACGGTTTTTCGCCCTCGTGAGCTCCGGCTTCGATGAATATACCATTACTCTACACAAAAATATCCCATTATGTAACTGGAAAATTTTAACACAAATTTACCCTTTTCTTGGTTTAAACTAACCTTTTGATTAAAAAATTTAGCGACCCATTTGCTATAATTGTCTTCATGATCACGCCAGTTATGGCTTTCCAAAACATAAGGCATGTTGGACGGAGGTGTAAGGTATTTCACCCTTGAATAACTAATCAGCTGAGGGTCCTGCTGATCCAATGTGAGAAGATTTTCTTCGACATATTTAACGTCAAACGATTGTGCTAAAAATTTGCAGTTAAAGTATGTTTAACAAACCCCTATTTAAAAAAAAAAGTTGAAAATTGAATTCAGTGAGTTGGGTGTTCTTTCGAAAAGCTAAAATATTCTACTAACCTAACCCACGTCGATAACTTTAGCCTTCAAATTCAATAAAAGTTTGTCTCGTAGACTAAGACTTAAACATAGCCTTCCCAAACCCTAGTCAATTATAAAGATATTCACAAACTCTCAGATATTTTAGTCGTTTTCATTTCAATTCACAACTCAATATTCGATTTTCAACTCGTTTATAGCATAAAATCGGAGTTGGTAAGCATACTCCAGCCAAAAAATGCTAATTAATCGTCGACTTGTTTTAAAAATTTCAATCATAAACGTACTGTTTAATATCTTTGGAGAAAATATAAATAAACCACAACTTATAAGCGTTATACTTATAACTATGATAAAAGGCAAAATTTTTAAAACAGTGATATTAAATCTTCTCCGCATTTTGAAAACTTTTCCGTAATTATCCTCAGAAAGACAAAATTAAAATAACAAGGTTTACTAATTTGTCACTAATTTCACTTGTCACTCAATGAATTGTACTGTTTACAAAATATACGTGCAGAAAATTCAAGCGGAAGTGGAACGCTCTTCTGTCATAAATAACTCATCCCACGCATTTATCAACAAAACCTGCAGCTGGAAAACAAAGTCAATGAACGCAATAGGCAAAAAACATTTGCAACAGCTCAACTACTAACATGAATATGAATGGAATGTTTACTCCAATTATTGCGTATCATTGCACATTTTCTGGAGTAGCTGGAGTCGAACAAAGGATTGTTCATTTCACCAAATTCGAATAGAAAAAACTTTGAAGTTTGCAATTTGCAAAATTGCGTATTTCGTGAACGCTCTTTTTTCTCATGCTTACGTGAATGAAACGCAACTTTTGAGATACGAATTGCATGTTCAACAAACAAACTGTTTGACGTTGATACGAATTTATTAATCCCAGTTTTCATGTCAATTCGGCTAATTGCCACACCCCAAAAGAAAATGGTGATGATGATTCTTTCCACCTTCAAAAATAATACGAATTTATTGATCCCAGTTTTCATGTCAATTCGGCTAATTGCCACACCCCAAAAGAAAATGGTGATGATGATTCTTTCCACCTTCAAAAATATAATCTCCCGCCTGCTGGCACACATTTTGATCCTCTCTATGCATTTCGAGTAGGTAATAAGCTCATATTGAAAATCCCTCTCTTTTTATTCTATCATCAAACGAGGCTATTGAACTGGGCTTGGCAGTCTTTGGGGAATGTTAAAATAAGCAAATTGAATGGAATATTTAGCTCATTCCCCACTACCGAGGTGGAACAGGGCGTTTGCATAATCTTATGGGACGATAAGCCTTTAATGAAGCCCTTTCCCTACATCCTTATCTTCTCCTTTGATCACTTTTCAATCCCATCATCATCCTCTAAGAATTTTCTCATCTGAGAAGTTTTGTATGCGTCTTTCACTCCATAAAAAACTCATAACTGGTGTCTCCCATTCACATCTGTAGTTACTCAATAGAACTCATTGTACAATTGGCTTGTATCACATTGGCTTCATGGAGGAATGCCACTCGTGTTATTAATCGGAGAGAAGTAATTTCGAACAATTCAACAAAAAAAATCTCTGCAAGAAAGATGACTCCGAAATCCGTACACTTTTAACTTGATGAGAATGAGAATGCTAGAAGGAATGATGATGACGATGATCGTAGAATTTGATAACCTTCGTGACATGCAGATCAACTAGCGCCAAAATATAACAAAGAAGGGAAGGAGTTGTGTATGCTCGTTTTTTTTCGTTTACCATTTTCAGACGTCTTTTAATAGATCGTCGACGTAAATGGGAGAGTGGTGGAGTGTGGATGTAAACCTCTCTCTGTTGATTTGCTTTCTTCATCGTTGCTAAACATGTTTACAATATCGTCATGCATGATCTTCGATTTTTTATACTCCTCAAGTGGATTCATTGGCGGTGTTAGGGTAGATTTGCCACCGGGGTTAGGCTAACTCTATTCAATTTGGTGGGGGTAGGTTAATATTTACCCTGGGGCAAGCTACCTCCGCCATCTAACCCGTTTTTGTGAATAACATTATTCAGAGCAATTCCCGTGGGAAACTTAACTCTAAGAAATCGGCGATTTTTTAACACTGCTATGGGGCAGGGTTAAGTTTAGCAAATCAGTTCTCTCAATGGTTTTCACTGTTCGTTTTGCGTTTTGAAAATATATCCTACCGGCTACCATCCACGCAATCGTGTTAACTCAATACTTAATTACGTTAAAAATTTAACATACGTATTGCCGTACCAGGGTCAACATATAAGTTGTACCGGGGTCATATGGCGATACCTCTCTTCGTCCTTGAAAACGAAAGACGAAGATTTCATAAAACAAAGAAAGTTTCTGGATCAAATTGCAGATTTCCAAATTGAGGAAAATACTGGATTTCCAGCTTGGGGTGTTCGAGAAATCGTTACATTATTCGAACCGATAAAGGGAATAACACAATCGTCAATACCATTAGACACTCGCGTGTATTGTTTTCTATGCCATATACGATCCGGAAGTTTTCAGCACATCTTAGGAAGTGTCGGGGGTGTCTCACAACCTAGTGTATCCAGAATTATAGATAAGTGTTTACAATTCACACTACAACTGGCACCAGAAGTCATTCGATTTCCATCTTCGCTTGAAGAAAAGAATCTAGTTAAACAAAAGTTTTGTACGATAGGAGATTTTCCCAACGTGTTAGGTGTAATAGACGGAACTCACGTCCCAATCAAATCACCAAAAGAAAACGAGAGTATATACGTGTGTAGAAAGCAATACCATTCCATTAATTCTCAAATTATATGTGGACCGGATCTTACAATTTTCGACCTCGTCGCTCGGTGGCCGGGTAGTACTCACGACGCATTACATTTACAACAATTCCGGAGTGAAGGATAGGCTTTATCAAGGAATACTAGGAGACGGATGGTTACTTGGTAAGTATCCCGACCTCGATAATCAAAAGACACCCTGGTACGAGATATAACTATTAGTTTGATATATTTCAAAGGAGACTCAGGCTATCCTCTAGAAGAACGTCTGCTGACACCATTTGGCACAGAAAACTGTGAAAGTCATCGAGTGTTCAATAGAAAACAACGAAAAACAAGGAATATCGTTGAACGTGCAATTGGCGTATTAAAATCTCGGTTTCGTTCGATTGATAAGTAAGATTATTATTTCATTCGGTAAAATCAAATATAATCACAAATTACTAATGACTTATTTGACCTGTATTTAGAGCTGGTGGCACAATCTGCTATACTGAAAAAAAAGCTTGCAGCATCATCGCGGCTGCTGTTACATTACACAATATTTGTATAAAGAAAGAAATACCACTAACAACGTTTGACGAACGGTATAGAGAAAACCTAATCGACCCATTGTTACCCGACAACTCTGAGCAACCTGAAACCAGCAATCGAAGAACGGCCACTAATATAAGACAGCGGTTAGCGGATGCTTTTTTATAGTACCAGTGTCACGAAAGTGTACAAGAGTCTATAAAGGCAGGCATCAGTACTTTCATTGTTTGAAATTTACGAGAATCATGGAGGATACTTCAGAAGAAAAAAAGAGAATGCCAAACTGGTCCGATTCAGAAAAATTAGCGTTGACTGAATCCGTAAAAATTCGATATGATGTTATAAATGGCAAATTATCCGATACGCTGACTGCATCTCAAAAAACTGTAGCCTGGAACGAAGTGGTCTCAGCTGTCAATGCAGTTTCAGGAGTTGGGCGAAGTCTAAATCAAACTAAAGACAAGTACAAAGATTTGAAAAAGAAGGTTAAAAGCGGATGCAGCTAGAAACAAACGAGAAATGAATAAGACTGGTGGTGGGAAAGCTGAATTAATCGACATTTGCCCAGCTTCACAAAATATTTTGGACGTAATGCCACAGACCGCGATTTCAGGAATCACAGGAGGATTTGATTCATCTTTGATGCCAGGTAGATAACAATCGAAAATGTTGAGTATTTAATAAGCATACTGAATCTTATTCGCGACTCTGGCACTAAATATTAAAATATTTTTATCAAGGCCCCAGTACGCGAGCTTTTCCTAACGTTAGCATTGTGGAACCTAGACTAGAGATAGTTACAGTTGGTGCTAATCAGAATGCAAGTGCCTCTCAAAACAGCGCAATTACACCTTATCAGTATACTTCCGAAAGAATTTCGTCAAATGCCACAGAGGGAAACAAAGATACGCCATCAAACCGTCCTAATAGTTTACCTACAGCAACGCCAAAATCATCGAAACCGTTTCGTAGCCAAACCGAAGCTTTACTTGAAAGACAGGTAGAATTGCTTCAGGAACAGATTGTTTGTATGAAAGAAATTGTTAATTGTCTGAAGCGACGTAATGAAATCGAAGAGGAGAAGTTCGAGTTTAAAAAACAGCGATCCTTAGATTAATACATAGAATTTCTACAAGGGTTACTGTCGTATACCAACATCAAACCGTCCTAATAGTTTACCTACAGCAACGCCAAAATCATCGAAACCGTTTCGTAGCCAAACCGAAGCTTTACTTGAAAGACAGGTAGAATTACTTCAGGAACAGATTGTTTTTATGAAAGAAATTGTTAATTGTCTAAAGCGACGTAATGAAATCGAAGAGGAGAAGTTCGAGTTTAAAAAACAACGATCCTTAGATTAATACATAGAATTTCTACAAGGGTTACTGTCGTATACCAGTGTGAATATTAAAAGTGCTAATGCTGTTATTACAAATGATTTTCTTTTGTAAATCCAGAAATTATAATAAAGACTTATTTGTCAAGAACAAGTTTAATTACATTCGCCGTAACTATTTTGAACTGTTTTTCCAAATATTTAGCAATACAAATTACACAGAATTAACAAACCTTATTTATTTAACAGCTATACAACCTTCTAAACAACCTTTTTTTTCACAAATATTAAAGGCTTGCCAAAATAGTTTTTCACAACTTAAGCAATAACATCTGAAGTTTTAAAACACTTTATCATCGTTACAAAAATAGGATTTCTGTTTATCCTTGTCCTTTAGTTTAATGGAAGTATCAAATAGTTTTGAGAAATGTTTATCGGCACGGGTAGTTTCGTTAATATTTCTTGTAACATACCCTTCAGTAAATATGCGAAGTGTTGCTTCTGCGTCGTCCAAAGCTGAATGTTTTCGAATGCCTTGAAAATCTGTGTTAAACTCCATGAAGTAAATATCCCTTAAGCTCATTCCATTGATAGCCCCATCAGGAGCCGTTCGCTTGTAGTAATCTTGAATATTAAAAGTTGTAAAATCATTTATGTCCAAGTCCACGCTTTTAAAGTCCATCAGTCCGTCACAAACGATAACAAGGTTAGTTGCAAGCAAATCCTTGATAGTTTCTGTCGAAACCTTCATTGGTATTCCATTGAGTAAGTCTTTATCATGAATTCCGCTTATTCGCACATGATAGGGATCTGTCATAAATGTATCTGAAGAATGAAAAATGTCTGCAGTGAAAGATGCTGAGAAGTCTTCATCAACGATTGCGACTTTCCCACCTCGAATTCGGTTTGATCCCTTCAGTTTTAATAAATGGACAAACTCCACGTCGTATCCAAATACTGCGTTTGCATCATGCCACCAAGCCCTCGGTAACTCCACACACCCTTGTACGGGAGACCCTGGTAATGTGGGTACCTGGGCTATGGTGACATGTGACGGATTTTCACTTTCGTCAATAACGCTTTCCTCATATTTTTCTCCTTCTTCATATGTCGGGCCTATCCATTTACGTTGCCTGTTGCTCTCCTTTTTCTGTAAGTTTCGAAAAACCAATTTAGTTTTTCGCATTTCCTTTAGTCCAAGGGATGAACCGAACAGCTTCAGGAAACCAAGCTTTTCGTAGGAGCTTGCTGTCACGGCCCATTGCAGAACTGTAGCTTGGGCTTGTACGATATCCATCTCTATAAATAAATAAAAATGAAATCAAATTGTTAGTCCTACGCATGACTAATAAAAACTGCTTTGTCCTGGAATGACAGTAAACTTATTCCGTCTGTTATGACGTTAACTAACCTTTAAATAAGTCCTCAGTATGACAGGGAAAAACTGCTGCTTCTGACAAGAAGTAAAACTATAATTGTCCTCAGTATGACAAGGAAAAACTACTGCTTCCGACAAGAAGTAAAACTGTAAATGTCCTCAGTACGACAGAGAAACTACTGCTTCCGGAATGAAGTAAATCTACTATAGAATTACTCATTGGGTTTGGGTGAGATAGGGATTGTTGGGAATGGATATGCATGCATTCTCAGGACCACACACGATCAATGCATAAACGCATGGATCGTGTGTGGTCCTGAGAATGTATGTATATCCATTCCCATAAATGGGAAAATTTTAATGAGAGCGGTACGGTATGGGGCGTTATGAAACCCCATCGGTTTACCCTGCTCATAACACTAACCTGCCCTTACCCGTACCCCTTGGGAGTAGGATTAACTTCTCTGAATAAGTGTAAAATCCAAGGGGCAGGGTAAGGGCAAGATTAAGGGGTAGATTTGCCACCAGAAAAGAATACGGCTGCAGGAGTCCTCCCTTCTATACTTGTATGCTGTGTGCAACTTTGTCGGAAAAAGTGTAGCTCTCAAGAGAAGACAACGCGAGTAATCGTATTAAATTATCAATCATTAATAGATATCAAGGACAAGTATAAATGTATTGAGTTACGACAATTGTCTAAACGGGCACGTCTTTTGGTACAATGCACAAAACTAATCTTATCACAAAACTGAAAATCACTGTTTTGCGATAAAATTTAATTAAACCAACATTCTTGCTTTTCAATAAATTCAAGTCACTAAATTGTTTTCAGGGGATCAATATAATTATAAGTAACTAAATCTATTCATTTTTAGCCATACCCATCTTGCATTTAGCACATGGCGGCTTTATGGTTGATGTTGATATGTATCATATCATCATTAAAACACAAAACACATCATGAATTGTGAAACATGCAACTACTCGCTTTTGATAAGCCTGTGTCATGTGTGTAATATTACCACACCACCATGATAATGATAAGCTCAGCTGGCAATGAAAGTAGAAGTATAAATATACCAGTTTCACCTGACAAAATTTACATTGCTGCGTTAGCATTCCAAGTATTCCAACGATAACCTCAAAACACAACCATGGCCAAG
>JAHZNA010000052.1:0-14760 GCA_027743935.1 Sinodicranocentrus sp. ZH6
AAAAAATACATAGTAAGATCTCCCAGTCCAAACGATACGAAAAACTTCTACATGTAATAGGTAGAACGTAAAAGTATTGCTATTGCTATGCATTATGCAAATCAGCTGAAAATCTTTTCTTACTCTTACGCCTTACGCATAACGATTACAGGCGCAGTTTTGATTTCAGCAGCAACCCAAAAAAGGCTTCAAGCTAAAGCTGCAGCCTTTAAAAAACCTTACCGTCAACTTATATGTTTCAGCTATTAAAGCTGTTCGAAAAATTATGTATCTCTGAGGAAAAAAATATAGTACTCATGCAGACAAATGAAATGCCTTCAAACTTTATGAAATTTATCATCACTTCAGACAGACACATTATGTACTATTTACTAACCAACCAAAACCAAACGTTGGCAGTGCCGTACTATTATAATGACCTGACATGCTTATGTCGTTTAAAATACTTTTGTTGCCGAATATACCAATGCATACTTTCATTTTAATCTTCACAATTGAGCCAATCAAAAATGCTGACTACAGGTGCACTAGATGCAGATTTGACATCTATAGTTCTTCCAAAAGCAGGAGAATAATATTTATCTTTATATGCGTGAATCAGTGTATTGTTGTAGTTTAATACCAACATAATGCTAAATTAGGAATAAACCCAAAACAAAGACTTTGACAAACTGTACAAAGCTTATTACATACGTATCACGTACATAGCTAATAATTGGCCCGTCTTACACGAAATGGAAAATGTGTTTCGTACATTAAAATTTTAGTTCACTGGTAATGACTGTCTGATAGATAGCCCGATCCAATCCAATCCTTTCATCATCATCTATCAAAATTCATCTGAATTAATGCATGGCATAACAGACCCTTTACCCTTTTACTAGTTCTTCAACTATAGCTATATGAAATTGACATTTACTGAGTCCCTTACTTTCCACAGTTGACTGGAGAGATCTATTCTCTGGCTCAAAAGCAGAAAATAGGAAACAAAATGAGCAAATATTGATTTTTCCATTACTTCGATCACAACTCACAACAGCTATAAATATTAGATTTTTAGGACAGACATGTGTTACGAACATTTGACATTCATGGGGAAAGTAGATTCATGATGATTCCATTCTATCGATTCCAATCCAAAAACATGACAGAAAAGACACCAATGACCAAACTATCTATATATGTACTTCAGTAAGCACTCTCAAAAATCTACAATGACATGCAGCAATTTTTTTTGTTTTTTTGTAGACCTTTGGATTGCAAAATAAAATATAGGTTAGCTTAACACTGACATGCTCTTAATAAAAGTTTTTCTTAATATTTGCTTGCTATCAAACTTACTTTGACAATTTAAGAATACATATTTTGCAATATAATTATCTAGTCTAGGATGTGTCTGTATTCAGTATTGCAGTAATCATACAAATGTAAAGATAAGTACAGAGCAGTAAAAAATATTTTTTACGTTATCGTCATCTGAACACATTCGCATTCGTTGTAGATATCTGAGACACTGATACACGTTTACAACTTGCAGTATGATGATTTACTGATGATTCATTGTTCAGTTTAGTTTTTTAGAATGAAGGATTACAATTAAATTACAAACCTTTTTTACAGCAAGTCAACAGCTTGCCACTTTGTGAATTTGTGACTGGATGCCGGCCGGATAAGAGATTGGTTCCAATAGATGAAAAAATCCTGTGGAAGCACAAATGTAACCACTGTAGGGGCCAAGATTATTGTATCATTGTATATATTACAAAAGTATGAAACATGAACTAATTGATAATGACACTTAGTAAGCCAACCTAACTTCACATACAATATCATCACCGCATCACGCAAGTGATAAAATTCATTGATGTGAGTGAGTGCGAGTAGATATGGTGAAAAGAAACAGCTGATGAGAGCAGATAAAATCAAAAACAGATTGTATTTTAGTGTAGCCTGCCAGTTGTCAGTACGTATTCTAATTAATATAAACTGTAAACTGAAAGATTCCTATTCCTTGGAAAGCCAAACTAAACAGGAAAAACCCTCAAGTTGTTAAAAAGTTTCATTTGCAGCCAACAGCTCGACACTCGATGTCAGCTCGCGTTTTACACAATGGATGTAGGGTAAAAAGTTATATTTCCTTAAAGTTATCAATTATGAGAAAGGTTATGATAAACCTATAACTGAACGTTGACTAACCACAAATCTAAAGTTGAAAGCAAAACTACCATATATCTTTCTTTTGTCATTTGTTAAATTATTTTGATTCCATATTCCAGAGTTAAATTTGAAAATCCACGTTATCTTACTTACAGTATTAGTCAAAAACAACTGTAAAGATGAGCCACAAACAAGCGTATTATTGCAAAAACAATAACACAACACAATCACGAAAACAATTCAATAAAAAAGTTTATGTTCATCTAACCTTGAACCTGGGCTAATGTAATGCGATATACTGCTTACTGTGTTCTGTGATCTGTGAAAGGAAGGAATCTTTTTTCTTTTTATACATACGTACGACAGACAACGAGCT
The DNA here is from genome assembly GCA_027743935.1 of Sinodicranocentrus sp. ZH6. Taxonomy (NCBI): domain Eukaryota; kingdom Metazoa; phylum Arthropoda; class Collembola; order Entomobryomorpha; family Entomobryidae; genus Sinodicranocentrus; species Sinodicranocentrus sp. ZH6. The sequence goes on from JAHZNA010000052.1 coordinate 2,534, forward strand.
TTATAATGCCCTGGGACGATATTCTGGAAGGTCTCGCAAGATAACAGCCGATAACTACTTACGATTTNAAAGTTTATGTTCATCTAACCTTGAACCTGGGCTAATGTAATGCGATATTGTACTGCTTACTGTGTTCTGTGATCTGTGAAAGGAAGGAATCTTTTTTCTTTTTATACATACGTATATACGACAGACAACGAGCTTTATAATGCCCTGACTGGGTTGAGAACATTTATGGAAGTAGTAGTATGAATAATAATAGGAATTTGGATGGAATGGAATAATAATGTTAATGATAGAACTTGATCACAGGTTGTTGTGAAAGTGAATACCCGGCACAATAGTGCATCAAAATCATGTCAAATAACGGAGTAATTGATGTGCTAATACGTGGCAGGCTTCGACAATGCTTCGACATCATCAAATCATGATATATATTTCATATTATTATGTATATAGGAAGGGCTTTGAGAATTTGGATTTACTGTAAGTGAGCAATTTAATCACAATTGGATTGGAATCGAATGTTATAAATAACTGTCATGAATCCTGAAATCATAAGGAATAAATAACACAGGTCATAGTCATGACTCGTTCGTTGAGTCATAGTTGCAGGGATAAACTGCAAAGATTATACTTGCGCAAAATCATGGCATAAATTCTACACGTGTAAAATATAAATAACACAGGTCATGACTCGTTCGTTGAGTCATAGTTGCAGGGATAAACTGCAAAGATTATACTTGCGCAAAATCATGGCATAAATTCTACACGGGTAAAATTGTTGTTAAGAATGTCAAGATTTTATTGTTATTAAGAATGTCGAGATTTTAGAGTTATCCAGTTGAACCCTACCTATGAGCCACGACGAGAGCCAAGGCCAAGTCGGTAAAAAATAATTCCAGGGAAATGTACGTCGTTGTCAATTTCTCGAATTGAATTTTGATGACGAGCAGCATAAGTACGATTTATGCATTTAACTTGAGCTTAGCTTACCATTTTTGTGATTCATGATATTTTAATTAATGTTTTCATATTTTCCGATTATAATTTTAACTGACATTCCATGATTCTCTTTTTTTATTAATTAAATGATGAATTCTTTTCACAAGCCTTAATTTACTTGCTAAGATATACATTTAAATTTACGCCTATATAAAAGCACACACAAAAGTACTATACGGCTTTCCTTCAAAATTACAATATAGTTATTATTGCATTTTTATACTTAATAATAAAGAAGTATATTAAGTTAGCGTACTGCATATTTATTCAACTAATCGATGTTTAAACCCGCATTAGTGAAAGCCTTTTTGCGCATACCAATTCATAAACTCTCTCTGTAACGTTTTCCTTTAATATCTTTTATTGAGTACATGCACTTATACTCCGCATCGTAATATAATGGAAGATCTATACATTCGTGAATAAATCTGTATGTATCTTAGGACAAAAGCGCTGAAACTTAATATGATATATAATTAAGGAACTTAAAGCCTAAATCACATACTTTAAATTACTTAAATGTTAGGATTTTGTTATTTATAACGGCAGTGATAGATTACTTTTGAGAGTGTTTACGCATTTAGATACAGCTCCCTACCCGAAAATTTATCTAGTAAGTAGTCTAGACCTTCTTGTGAAATATTCACATTGGGAGTAAAATTTGTCATCCTTAAGAAATGAAGATCCATATTAACAATCTTTTTCAGGGAACAGTCTGAAAGCTATGAAAAGAGTAGGATCGAGTTTTAATTATTTTTAATAGCTTTATCAACGAATTAGAATGTAGCATTAAAACCAAGCCAGTCTTACTTTGGAATATCGTCTTGCTATCAGCTCCAACGTTTTCAACTTCCGACATTTGGTTACGCCCAGTATTAATGAGATATCTTTGATCACACCGGTCAGTACTAAACTTCGGAGATCTATAAAATGAAATATTATGTCATAATTTTATATGTTTTTGTTACTGAACTACACTCCAGATGTTAGAACACGCTATAATTTAAATTGAAGTCATACTTTTCAAATCAGCAATTCCAGGATATTCTTTCAGTCCCAATGCATAAAATTCCTTTTGTGTAATATCTGGTTTACAGTATTCTTTCGGAATTCCTGTCAGTCCGGTGTCACTCCAGTCTCCATAAAGTATTAGTAGCTCTTCCAATAGACGGAGTGATCGAAAAATGACTCTGAGATACTGATCAGTAGCATGGTCTATCGTTAGTCTCTTAAGGTTCCAAGGGCTTAGTCTGATCGTTTTAATAACCAAAGAATCTGATCCTTTTGGAACAGCATGAATTTCAAGCTGCGAAATTTCCGACTTTTCTGTAAAGCTTTTTGTGGCGTTGTTTCCACTGCATATCATATCAGACTCAACTTCCATAAGTACTACGACCAAATTTTTCAATCTTTTAATTTCAGCTAGATGATCTAAATATCCATTCCAGACAATGACAGACATATTTTCCAACTTTTCCAAGTCTGGAAAACGTTTGGGTAACCTGAAGCCGTCACGAAAAGTGAAAGTGAGTATTCTCAATGTGGTCTCTACGCTGTAGAGAAGCTCATACAAGTCATCGCATCCTATTTCCGGAGTAACTGTCAACTGTAAGCTTTTCAGTGATAAGTTTCTTTCAGTTAACGTGTAAATATCTGAATTCTTAAGGAAGGTGTCGATTTTCAAACTTGTAAGTTTGCTGAAAGACATGCTTCCATTGTAAATAATATTTTTGAATAAAACTCGCGCAGGGTTCTCAAAAGGAGATGTGAACTGAACAATGTTCGGATAGTATATTTCTTCAAGGTTATGTGCAGCCTGAAGAATTTCCAGCAATGCGCTAATCGAAGTGTCTCGTCTACTGTAAATATGAAGATCCTTAAGAGTATACGTGACAATAATGACTTTCAGCTTGGGGTACTGTTCCCTTATGATTGGGCTACTTCTAGTTTCCAGTAACCGGGCATCGTGCTGGGTTAGCTCAGGCAAAGCAGATTGAATTGGAATACGAAGTTCCTCTAAATATGGCAGTTGTTGTAGAATGTACTTTTGTACATGAGATAAATCCCATAATGTGTTTCGTAGCTCTATATACTTGATATGCAGATTGGCTTGCCTAAAAAAATGTCCAATCGATTGGTTTTCATTTTCAATTATGAAACTTGTACATATAATATTTAGACTTTGTAGTGTTGGCAGTATGGATGGCAGTGAGGAGACGTAGTCAGTTGGTAAAATCGAATCCAGGAGTTTTGTCAAATTTACTTTACTCTGTCTTCGAATCGATTGGAGAAGCTCAGCATTCCATGTTTGGCATACCAATCGACACTTTTTCTGTTGCCAGAAAGAAAGGTAGCCAAATACTTTATGAAGAATCTGCACAAGTCAGAATTACATTTTTATAGAATGAATTACACCCTTCACTAATTTAATGCTTTATCAAAGAATCTTACCGTTGAAACATGAAGAGGATGCATTTCGTCCGGACTTTTTATATCGCTGCTAGTACTAATGGACGGGGAAAGTATTGGTGAAAGGATAAAGTCCGGCACTAAAGCTCTTGTCTTTATCGTAACAAGCGGCATGATCAGACGTAAAATATTCCAGACGAAAATCGATTTTTGATACAAATCCTAGTTTGAATGCTTATTCAAATTATTGTGTGACTTCACAACAATTTTATAAATGAGAAATTGGTCAGACCCAACGGAAGTGTGAAATGTATCTAATCACCGCAAGAAAGGAATCAAAGTCCGGCCGGATCCAACCTGTCTAGCAATGCAATCTAACTCTAACCATACCACTTTAGCGTAGATCCGTCTAGCCAGGACGACAGATCTGACTAGACTGAAAGCAAAAAGATAGTTGACATCGCTAAAAACTCCCTTAACCTACATCACAGCGTGAGCTATCAAGTAAATTAGATTTAAAAGAAACAGGCTGTGATTATTTGTTACATTTTTGTATGATAAAATGCCACGAAGGAAAAAGCCTAGCAAGGTCTTTCTTGTTGTCATAATATGAAATGAAAGTCTAATAGGTAATAACAAAACGCAGCCGACTCAATAACCAAGCTGTGTGTAATGTGTCTTGTTCTACAACTTTTTATCATATCTCCTCTTCCCCTGCAATAAAATATAAAATATGTTCTCAACTTTCCAATACAGTTGTGTTATTTTATGCCGTTGGAGCTACTGCTGAAGGTTATCTCACTGAATTCCGGCTAGTGTATACGTTTTTCTAGTAGTAAAACCAAGTGCATTAAATCGAAGTAACTGAAAAAGCTACGTTTTTCTTCAGGAATACGATGTGGTGCGACACGATTCGCACGACAAGAGAACATAACAAGTGCGAGGCCACAACAGATGATGAGCAGGCATGAGAGGATGAAAGTGTGCCGCGATTTGCACATATTTAGGTAGCACATTTCTACATTAATATGTGAGTTAAACTGAAGTGGTTGGTGTGGTACATATGGTTATGGTGTGACAAGGATGAGGAAGAAATTTTATATTGTTTAAAATAGTCGAATCTATGTTTATCGCTGTTATAGCGTAATGTAACATTCCATCCAGTGGAATGAAGGACATTTCTTCGGTTTGTAACTATGTGTATCGATCTCATATCCGAGATTTCCTTGTATATGGATATACCGTTAAGCCAAATAGTCCAATGCTACAAGCTACCACGACCCGCTATTATATGTACGAACATTATTGCACGTATACATGTAAAAAGTATTTCAGATTTCGGATGTGTACATTTTGTCAACATTAGAACATGAAAATACATTTCTCTCGTGGAGTGAGAGCAGGCTGGCTATGAAATAGAGCAAAGAAAGCAAGCAGCAAGCTCAAGGTTTTTCAGACATGAATCTCGCATGTTGACTCTCATCTCACTGTTCTAAACTTTTCGCAAGAAAAAACCACTGGTTCATTTTATGAGACACATAATCTAATGCATTAATCATGATATATAACGACGATGATATATTCTTAATATCTCGGTCAGAATGCTTTGATATGACGTAGCATTATGGCATACGATGTACGAAGAGTGCATGGTCTAGTCATAGTTTGTGACAGACAGAGTGACGCTCTACCTTCTTTCTTGCGTTTCAGAAATGATTCTATATGAATAACTAATGATGATAAGAAAATGGGGAATATGAAACAATTATTATTCAATCAAATTTTTATAGATTCCAATTTTATTAGATTTCAATTTCAATAGATTCTGCATATTATTACAATATGTTGATTATATAATCACGTATGCATTTAATTGTAAGGTCCAACCTCCGGTGGCATGCAAGCTACACCGCTTTTACTAATTAAATACTAGCTTAATTTTTTATTTGTTCAGTTTACAGTGAATTAACTGATAAAGTTCTACCTTCTATGGCGCATCAAGATAATTTGATGAAAGTATTATATTTCCCTAGCTGGTTGATTATCATTCTCCGACACAGCACAGTCTTATAGAAGAGTAGGAGAGTAATTTTATTTCAGGCTCTTAAACGAGAAAGAGTATGGGTAATGCAAAAATAATCTAAACCCGACATACTGCTCACGGTCACGATCTTTTTATCCTTCATGCAAGGAAGGGAGCTGGATTGAAAAGAGCTAAGTTATGTGCAATAATGGGCTTATAAGTAGGCTTTCCACACTTAGAGAGCAAGGTAAGGTAAAGACAAATATAGATATAGACAAAGTGAAAATATCCCGTTGGATGCATAATATGAGATGACGCCATCAGACAGAATTAGGTTGATTAAATAAAGAAGGATCCTTGAACAACTAAAGACTTGTAATCGATAGCATTAGGGAAGGTTGGTCTGATAGAAAGCTTAATGAGATATTCTGATATTTAGATTCGAAGTCATAGGTCCTCACAGGTCAGTTGGTTTATGACGTGCATTATGAACTGAACTTGTTAGATGGAAGGAGAATATCAGTTAGTTACAATGGAAGCGCTGGATATGAACCAGGTATTGAGAGCAAACTAATTGAACTTATTGCTAGCTTATAAAAATATATGCATGGGAAAACTAAATTTGTCCTTAATTCAAGGGTCGTTAGTTGAGTCCACCTCTGAAAATGTTTGAACTGCCTAGGAAATGCCTAGGAAAGTTGATGATGCAGATTGCAAGAATTCTTGAGGGTTTTTGAATGTAAGGATAGAATGTGAAATCTGTATAGCTTTGCCAAAATGTGAAAAATGTTAATTAACGCGCAGCTGTAATGGCTTAGCAGCAAATGCCAAAGTCGAGCAATGGCCTGTTCAGCTATCCTAAGAAAAATTTTTTTTACGTTCACAATGTCTTTTAAGTATTTTTCCCAGCCAGAGTATTCTATTACATTGTATGATCTTGAAACGTCGTCCGCAAATCCGAAGAAAGGAAGTTGTATCTTCCTTTCTCACCAGAAAAAGGGATGTAGTCAGGTCTGGCCGAAACTAACCTCCCGTACAACGTTGTACCGTCCCAGTTTACAATTTTCTAGGACTAGGACAAGTGGAGATAGATGGATGTGATTTACTATTTTGACTGAAGTAAGGATTATGGACGGCTGTTATCTTCTTAGGGTCTTAAGAGAGGAGTGAACATATCGTTGAAAGAGGTCATAAGAAAGTATAATATGCCTATCATATATCATTAACATTACGGACAACGTAAAATGCAGGTGACATTTGAGTGAGATCAATCTTGGATGATCTTGATCTCTCATCTCACAATATTCAACTTGCCTCTCTCGCTGAGTAATATAGTGGATCATGATATGGATAAGATTTGTGGAGAGAGAATCTTCGTGGTAATAATTATGACGGAGATGATGAAAGCTGAACAGGTGTGTGTCGCTCTTGCGTGAATGAATGACTATCCCGCTCTGACTCAAATCCGTCGATGGAGTAAGTTCACGCCCAACTTGTACGCATGTATATATATTGGTAAGCATTGCCACAAAATACAATTTATGATGACTGAAATGTGCTTAGCAATGAAGACGAAAAAGAAAGCTTTGCCAAAAAAAAGACTCTGATCTTATACATTTGATATCGTGGAAGAAGCGTTTGATTACGGTGATGATGCTGCAAAGTACTTATATGCTATTACTATAATGACTACTTACTGAGGCACTTGCGCTAGCAGAGACGTTATTTATTTCTTTGAATTCTAATCCAAGCATGCCCACATACAAATAAAACGAACACTTTTTACATGTAGTTAACTCGAACACGAACATTTTATACCATACCTATACCTCATAGTAGAATATGCCTGGGATACTGACAAATTCAAAATTTGCGAGTGGCTTTCATTATACGTACATTTCGAAATATAAAAACCACTTATATCGTTATTCCTTGAAACTGCTTTTTACTACAAAGGACAACTGACCTCTTTCAAGTGATCAGTTGAATAACAATGCATATTTGCATAGATAGATAGTCTTTAGGACCTTAGGACTTGACTGTCTTGGTAAAATTACTTTCTCCGGATAGTGTTAATGGTTAACATTGGTTTGTTATATGTATTATAATTGTATTTATATATGTAGATAAAGAAAGCAATTAGGACCTATTTTTTACAGCAGCTATAGTCGGCCTTCCAGGCTGTAACTCATAAATTGCCAAATTCAAAATAAGAACAATCGATTACGAAAGAACTGTTTGAAAACGACTTTCAACAGCGAAATGTATGTACAACGCAACGTTTGTCCAGCAACGTTTTAGCATATAATATTATGCTACAATAATGTGAAATATCTAAATTGAACAAGATTTACCGAGTGAATTATACTAAGATACTAAGGATTCAAAGGATTATACTTTAGACATTGCTGTAGTACTCCACTTACAACGCATCTCACGGTCAGTATAGTATTGCATGAAATACGTTATACATTGTTAATTGCTAGTTATATAATAATGTGTTATTGCATGGGAGATGTGTTACTTGTCATATTTGTTACAAAAGCCTAAAAACTTAACGTATACTCGTATAATTCTTAACTGCATTATCCTCTTTCAGAAGGTAAAATTATGAATAAATCAACAAAAATTATTTTTAGCAGCTGCCATTTTGTATAAGCTACGATAATGGCATTTAAAAACATCGTTAACCTATAATAATGATTGTACAAGTATGTCCTCCAACTCAAGAGGGTATGGTTTATACTATTTAACACTACACAACTATCGCTTTAATCTCTATAAGGTTAATTTACAAATAGCTACTATGAAATCCACCCCAATTCTCCACGAATCCTCCTGCCGGAAAATACTGATGATATTGTGAGCCGTGAACATGTGGGTCATGCATGTAGGTCAATCCAGCATTCTGTACTGCAGCAGCAGCAGCCGCGGCTGACTGAAAATCTCCAGGAACAACTGACATTCCATGTGCAGAATGATGATGATGGCTAGACGTGGAATGATGTGCAACAGCGGCAGCAGCCGCTGCTGCAGCGGCATATCCAGAAGGAGACGAAAACAAAGCGTCAGTAGCGTTAACTGAAGAAGAGACTGGACTGTGTGAAGAATTTTCCATTTTCATATTAACCAATAAGCCACTTGTACTGTGGCTGGAACACAGAGCGTTGGAACTTGTTGACAAGGAAGAACTACCAGAGTTGGAGTTAGGTGCTGTAGGTGAGGATGAAGGATCTATTGAACTTCCATGAAGGGATAGCCCAGAATTGGAGTTGTTACCATTGTTGCCAGCAGTGGTATTGGAGTGGTTGGAAGGAATATGAATACCTCCAGATGATGATGAGGATGACAAAGGAGAAGCTTGTAATGGGGTCAAGGATATAGATCCACCTGATGATGAAGATGAGGAAGCGGGAGGGGATGAATACAACAAACTTGAAGGTCCAGTCAAAGCAGCAGAGTTGAAATTTCCATGATGATGATGAGGATGATGCGGATGATGATTGGGGTGATGATGATGATGATGAGTAAGATGAGAAGTCAAGTGCGAGTGTCCATGTCGAAGATTTGGGAAATGATCCCAATGATCTGATATTTGCAAGGATGGTGTGTTCCCATCCATTATTGGTGAATGGTTTGTTAAATTCCCAGAAACAGATGTAACTATCGGTTGGCACGAGGGAGCAGAAATTTTATGGGACGAGATGCCATCCCCGCGATTGTTAGAAAGTTTCGCTCTTTTTGTTGCCACCTTTGTTTCTGTTTTCGGAGTAGTAGGTGGTGTGGGAGGATTTGGAGAAGGAGTTCCTTGACTGCCAGAATCAGGGGATTTCGTGGACCTGAGGAAAAGTTGAATTCATTAAATTATTTTATTTCCCGTTTTGATAAAAGCAAATAACCCGACTAAAATACACTATAATTTTTTTACATACCTGAAATGAATTGCTGAGGTTGACCCTTTTTCTTGTGTTTGCTTTTCTGCTCGTTGTTTTCGTCTGCGAAGTCTTTCCGCCTCTAAAATGAACGGTCGTTTCTCTTCGTCGCCCAAAAGTCTGCGAGAATAAAAATAATTTACAATGAAATTACAGGCTTGGTTATCTATGAATCGTTTCAGAATAGCAGTTTCTTAAATAATGTTATTACTTAAATTGCAATACTTTAGCGTGCCCTTCAACATTTACCTCCTCACCCACCACATCACCTACACTTAAAATTATTCAGCAAAGCTTACAAAACTAATCCTACAATTTCAATTTTTTCTCGTATTCTAAGAAAATTAAATCATAAACCAACATGTTACATTAATCAAGACGTTGATAATGCAAATTAATCGAATGAATTTCACCACCATGCACGAAATATTGTTTACCATCAACCATCATAGATACTATGCATGCTATAAAACTTCGGGTAACTTTGTTGAGCCAGATAATATTTGAGTATGGGACTTTTGTCATTTGTACATAGATTTTTCCGCATTGGTAATAAAATGATTTCATATATTATCCAGTTTTCCTTTTCAACCACTCCTCTAAAATTGAAATTTAATGTAAAACCAAGGTTCCTTGTGAATACCTCAAAATTGACTACAAAAAATCATATTTGCCTACTACGCTTATCAGTAGATAAAGTCAACCACCAACTAAAATCCATAAACTGGAACCAACGGAATTTGTTTCTGGTTGTGAGATAAGTTTTCTCGTTTTCTCACAAGAAGACATTTTCAAACATAAATGTATATCCGACTAAACCTGAACGCATAGTAAAAAAGACGGTTTGAACATGTGTTGAGCAATATTGTACGAGGAAACCACACATAAATATGCATATAAGCTTCAAAGAAAGTCAACAGAAAAATATTAGCTTTGCTCGACAACTATTTAAAAAGCAATGAAACAGATTACCAGCCTTTACCAGCAACTGTTTCACAAGCCACTGCCCCACACAACTGCTACTGCATCTTTGCTTACACAACATTTATTTACTTTACGCACACAAATTATTATGCTTGTCATAAACTGGTGTAAGCCCTAGTAAATTCTTTTAAACGCCTTTCGTGTGTAAACACTACAGCAAGCCATGCCATGCATCATCACCATTTCATTGTCCATAATAATCTTGTTATACTATTGCATCTCAACATCCCTCATGCACATTACACTTTAATGTGCAGAGGCGCATAACCAAAATACGATCAGAACAATTTAAATCTCAGGGATTAGCTCATGATTCCAGGCAAGTGAAGAGTATGATCTTGGACAAAAACTGTGGATGTGAAATGTGAACCATTGGTCTACTTCTTCAAATGCATTCAATTTACACCAAAAGTGCATTTGAGATTGTAAGGGCTGGAATGTTTTTCTTTTACCATCACAAATGATTAAGTACACATTATGCAGTTGCTGCTGGATGAAGAAAAAACACAATCATTGCTCCACTTCAAAAAGGGTGTGTGGTTGGTTTGTAAATTTCATTCCTGGTAAGAACAGGCATGAATTCTGGGCATAATGATAAGGATTTAAACTCTTCAAAAGGTGTTATCAAAGGGTAATGAATTCGTAATTCGCAATCTTTTCTAAAAATACCATACAGCGGCAGCTTGCTGACTTCCCAGGAAATAAAATAAAAAGACACTGTTGGAACAGGTCCACATAACAGTGCTTAAATAGTACGCTATGCAGTGTTGATACCACTTGCACCACTAAAATTAGAAACGGCTACATATTTACATTCTGGAATATTATTACTGCCAGTATGAGTGGCCAAACTGATCAATATAATCAGTTATGCTGCACGTATTAAGAGGTACATCGAAAATAGCTCGTCGTTTAAAAAATATTAAATGAATAATGTTTTACATTAATTGTAAAAGCTGGGGCATTGCAAGATAGTTAAAGGGGTGGCTTGGCTGCATCAGCTCGTCTGTATCTTTCCTTTACTATCAGCCATTCTGCCACAGCCACCCAGCTATTTACTCAACATTTACTACTCCGCATCTCCTTTCCTCTGGACCTTGTCAGTCATCACCCTTTCCCTGAAAACTGTTTAATGTTTTCCATGAATTACCAGCCATATACGCATTTTATTGGAGCATAAAAGCTGCAGGAGCATATATAGTTTCAATTTCCATCTCTAAAATGCGTTTCTGATTTACAAAACTTTCATCTCGCTAATGGTGCATGGTGCATAAGGCACAGCAGGAATATAATTTATTCGTTCAGACTGTTTATATCTATACTATACATAAGCTGCACAAGTTTTATTTCACTCTTGAGCTTATAGTATATTATTTCCAAAAAAGGACAAGTGATGTTTAAAGTGTGTTCCCATAATTAGGGAGCAGTAACTAACAATAACAATTACATAATATGCCAAATGAAAAAAATAAAGATGATATTCGTAACATGCATAAGATTATCTACTCCCAGTCGTGTGTCGAGAGAAGAATCCGGCAGCTTGAACGTAATCTAAATTGAAATTCAATGATGTAAAACAGGCCTTTTGTCTGGGTGGCGGTGAACACAACTAATGGAAATTGTTTTCGGTATTAAATGCAATCATTTAGACAAATCTCTATTAAGCTATATACGAGTAGAGGTTCAATTAAAAAACAATCTGGTAAATCACTGTTCTGTTCACACATAAATATATTTGTCGCCAAAAGAAGCACAGCAAAGGTTCCCAGGATGACCACCCTTGGTTTTCAATGCTGTCAAAAAATTCCCTCATCCGATTGTCGATCTCTTTAAGGTAACGCTTTCTTGGAAGACAAGTCGTGCCTGTCTTTTCT
>JAHZNA010000053.1:0-14575 GCA_027743935.1 Sinodicranocentrus sp. ZH6
ACAATACAATACAACAATGTAGTTCTTGTTTAACAATGTTGACTTTATTCAATTTTTCTAAATGTGTGCCCGATAAGTGCTGCACCCTTTGCGAAATACTCCCTCAACAAAACTCGAACCATATGTCCCAGAAAATCAGCATAATAATCTTTGAGTTGCAAAGATATGTGCATGACCTTCGAGGATGACAGTGAACTACGGTCTAACCATCGTCCTCATCTGGCTTTTTGACTCATCCTCATAAAGGTGAAGGTATGTAGAATCTCCAGTCACAATTTTTTCCAGAAAACCCATTGAACTAAAGAGATTTAAAGGCTTTCTGAATATTAAAATTTGGTGTATTACGAAAAATAGGGCTTGTATTTTTTTTAAATGCTGTAAAAATATTTGAACCTCCATATCTCAGAGTACAATCAACCCCAGTATATAGTATGGGTATCATCTGAAAGACCAACTTTCTCCCTTTCGATTGATATGCAAATGAAGTATTAATAAACATTCCCTGCGGTGTTATCGAAAGCGGAAGTCTCTTTACTGTCTCTGATAACCCCCTCGTATGTAATTTCTGTAATCGTGCAAACACTTCAAAAAATTTCATTTGATGACATGATAGATCTTTTACAACTCTAGACCACCTCTAGAAAAAATATATTAATTTCAGTTTTGATCCTTCAAACCCCTATAATTAAGTTTTTACTTACGATTATAATTATTACGTAGATAAAATCATTTCATCTAATATTGATTTGGCCATCATTGTCCGTCTGTCTGTCTTTCCGTCCGTCCGTCCGTCCGTCAACACGATTCAATTACCAAATTTCTTACATAGGTACATTTGGTCAAGACCTATCCCGGGATATATTTTGGGCCAAATCCGCCGTCCCCCGGGGGTAGGGGGAGGGGTAATTTTGTTTTTCTTACGACATCATACGTTCAAATTTAGCATAATGATTCCTTAGGTCAAGAATAATCGTTTTGCAAATTTTCAGTTTCATTGGTCGACCCCGGGTCAGGGGCAAGAAAGTTAGAAAATAGGTCGCTTCCTCCTGGCTACGTTCGTCGACGGATTTTAACATTTTCAACCAAATTTGGTACATTTGGTCAAGACCTATCCTGATCTATATTTTGGGCCAAATTGGCCATCCCCGGGGGGTAGGGGAGGGGTAATTTTATTTTTCTTATGAAATCATGTGTTCATATATAGCATAATGATTATTCAGGCCATGGCTAATCATTATGTATATTTTCAGCTCCGTCGTTTGAACCTCGGGGGGCAGGGGGAGTACAATGACTAGAACTAAATAAAGTTGCCCCACATACAAGCTTCATTTCAATTAAATTCTTATTGTATCTTCGAAACAAAGCACCATGCCATGGCCACTCATTTCATAAAGTAACCTTTCCATCAAAAGTTTTCCCAGTTCTCCCAACTTCCACTTCCACAGTCAACAGAACCACATGAAAACCTTGCAACCTTGTATCTGATTTGCACTGCCTAGTGCCTAGTCCGGAGTTTTATACCGGAAAGCGGAAACTGGTTCAAAATGTTTTTCATATGTGTATAGCTCACTCTGGTGTCAATTATCAATTCTAATCGAACTCCTTAAGGCAAGGATTCTCTATTGGAGGGAATTTAGGGGTATGCACTGCAGCCTTGAAGTGTTTTGACCCGAGTTTGACCTTTTGGAAATTTTGCGTTACGCAATTAATATTTTCTTGGTTGCTGACCCACTCGCCTTCATTACAAGTTACAGTTGTTGCTTTGTCTTCATAACTGGAAAGAGGGGCTTTACACTTTCCAACTGCAACTGTGCCAGGAACTAGAAAACTTGCAATGAATTGACAGTCCACATCTTCATCTGGAAGGGAGCAATTCCATTCCAAAAGGTTGTCATTGGCTAGTGCTAGGCATCTGAAATGTGTAAATAACTTTTGTTTTCATTTTCAAAACAGTTGTTCGCAAAGAACAACATGATAAAAACACAGTATGGCTTGGAGATTAATTAATTTGAGTTTGAATTGAATCCCTTTAACTGTCAACTGTGCACTAACAAATTAAAACACACAACATGCACACGAAAAACAAACATTGCGTGAAAAACTCAGTATGCATATGAAAAAATATATTTTGGGAGTTAATCCTCATGCTTTTCTTAAGGCAGGATCAAGGATGATTTTGTAATCCGATTAAGACTCTTTTTAAGCCGTAAGGTCTAAATTTGGGTAAGTATTGATTGATATGCATGTATTTATTGTGTTGTTTATTCAAGTAAGTACCACGGCTCCACCTCCGATCACCACCATTGAAAGAAATCCTGTGCAGTCCACTTGACGCCTATGAAGAAAATGTGTCACTAAAATGGACATGCATAATTGCTTTTTGTGCGATAAGGCACATGCTAACAAAATTCTGAAAAATGCAAAACACAAATAAATTTACTCGTTAACTATCTACCAGTTTGTTACAGGCAAAAATATTGTTGTAGATTTATGACAACGTAATAGCCAGATATCTTCTTACTGTTAACAGTTATTTGGGATTGTATATATATCCCTGGAAAAATATGGGACAAAATTAAATCATTTTTGTCAAATGAGTGTCTTCTATATCATTTATGCTGAGTGCAAATTATAGAGATAAAAATTATCGTCTACTTAAAAATATTTTTTATTTAAATCTATCAGACATTCCTGTCAAAACAAAAAATACAAAAGTTAGCATTTTACCAGCATAATGTTTGCATGCAATAAAATTGTTGAATCAAAGCCTTGCAACTTGTTCATTTAAAGAAAATCAGTTGCCCAACCTGAGTCCATTGGAATATCTGTTTTGACTAGGTCTCTTTTTCGGTTGATTTTCTCACGAATCAAAAGCCCTGCAAGGCATAAAACAGTTATCCCGCTTGTCACAGAGATAACTATTAATATCTCATTTTTCTTGGTATTGTCACCTTGACAGGAAGTTGTGTCAGGATTTGCAGTCTTCTTTTTTATTTCTAAAACAAAATATTATTTTACAACAAGATACTTTATTCTAGTATTAATGTTGACTTATGTTATTTACCTTCCGCTTTCTCCACAAAGACAAACTCACTCGCGTTACTGTATTCACGGTCCATGTCCAGACTCCACCAACCTGATTTCATTTCCCAATCCCAAATACCCGAATGAATGTCATCGATAGCGTCTCTCAAAAATACAGTCGTGTTCATTTCCACCGCCCAGTTATTTGCCTGTTCCCAAAATTTCACAAGGCTGGAAGTATTTCTCATCCACCTTTCACTCTTTTCAGGCCAATACAACAACAAAGAAAAGGTCATTTGAGGAAATACCATTTTAATCTTGCTAGCACATTTCTCGTGCAACTTGAAGAAACCCTTTAGTGCCCTTTCTTCGCCACCTCTAACATTTTCAGGATGTGCAATTTGGGAAATTATCAAGTGGTCAATTTGAGCAAGGAATGGCTCTGCTTGAGAAACTATTTGGGATGTCAAGTTTCCAAAAAATGAAATGTCAACTATTATTCCTAGTCTAAGTTTGCCCCCTTCATGAATGAAGGTTTGCTTAGCCCGTTCTAAAAATCTTTGTACCACCGAGCGTTTTAAATGGTCAACGGAGACCAAAATCGTGCTAACTGTTTCAGGGAAAATTTCATTAGCTGTGTTTGCATCCTTTATGGCTTCTTCGAAAACTTGTGTCATATTCCAGAATAAATTCATGTCCCACAAACCACAAAAATACTTGAAAAGGAGGTAACAATCCACTTGCTTTATTTTTTCTCCATTTTGCAATCTCCTGAGCAACTTTATCCCGGTGAGCTGGAGAGAAAAGAAATTTCAATGTAAGTTCTAGTCCAATAATTAAACTCAAGTCTAAACACATACCAAATTGAAACTTATCTGATTCGTAAATGCAAATCAGAACTTTGCTAAATTTTGAAGAAATCGTGTCAACCATGTTCCACAAGCTGGACCCTTCATCTACTTGATAATAGCTCAAATATTCCTTAGGGAGTATGGAAAATTTCAAGCTGACACCAGTATGCTCTCTATTGAAACCAGAAAATGGTTTAACTTCATGCGAAGAATCCTGCTCAATTGAGATTCTCTCTTTAAGAACAAACTTGGAGTCTTTTCCATCTTGTGTTGTCCACCAGGACAAAAGTTCCTTTTTGTAATCATCCTGTGAAAAGTTTTCGAGCGCGTGGAACAAGTACACACTAGTGTTCATTCTGCCCGCCCAGGAATCCATGGCTTTAAAATATTTGACAA
The DNA here is from genome assembly GCA_027743935.1 of Sinodicranocentrus sp. ZH6. Taxonomy (NCBI): domain Eukaryota; kingdom Metazoa; phylum Arthropoda; class Collembola; order Entomobryomorpha; family Entomobryidae; genus Sinodicranocentrus; species Sinodicranocentrus sp. ZH6. The sequence goes on from JAHZNA010000053.1 coordinate 4,272, forward strand.
AGTTGGAAACTTTTTCTTGCCAACTTGGCTCTCTTGTTAGAATAAATCCGATTTCTGGTTTTTGTTCCCCGTCAAACCTTTCACTTACACAGAAGTCAAGTTCCCTAATGAAATTTTCCATTTCTCCATCAAAATTATCGTTCTCATATTTAGACTCGTAATGTTTCTTTATGAGATAGAAATCCATCAAATCTTGTGAATATTGAAGAGTAATACCCGTGGCAAGATCACAATAAATGATACAGCCAAGCTTGTACGGAAACACGCTTTTTTTCAAAATTTCCTTCACAGCAGGAAGAAATGGGAGCAATTGTTGTCTAACGGAGCCCCACAAAGGCCATATAACGAAATTCCGGACGGTTCCATTCAGAATCGAGTTGGCCGTGTCTGCTTGCTCCTTCATTTTGATAAAGTTTTCTTTGAAAGTTTCAATATTTTTGACTTCGATGAACATTGTAACCTCAACCAAGGTTTCGTAGGATGGTTGCTTTTCATTGAAATAAGCTACTGCAGAAGGAATCAGGGCGTCGCTTCTGCCTGAAAAAATATTTTATGCAAAAATAAAATATTTGTCATTTCACAAAAGCATAAATGTATTCACAGCTTGTCCACTTACTCGGAGTATAACTGGAGTCGACGCTTTCCACCAAAACTTGTCTAAATCTAGAGGATATTGTGGACGTCATTTGAATCAAATCTTGGATGTCATATCCATCCACAAAGTATTTGTCTTCGGGAGAAATCCAAGGAGCGAAGTGAACCCCGGTGAAGCTCCGATGGAATTCGTATCCCTTTCAAAAATGTGATTATCAGTGACTAAACTTCTTGAAAAATATTTCAACTTAAAATAGAATACTTACTGAAAATCCAGGGAATAGTAAAATGAATATACAAACTGGCTTCATTTTCACGGAAAACTTTTTTCAGAAAATCCTTCCTAAACAAAAACCAGTCTGTGAATAAGCTTCGCGTCAAATAAGAGTCAATCCAGGGAATAGTAAAATGAATATACAAACTGGCTTCATTTTCACGGAAAACTTTTTTCAGAAAATCCTTCCTAAACAAAAACCAGTCTGTGAATAAGCTTCGCGTCAAGAAGGAGTCAAAGTTCTTGAAGCTCGAAATATTTCTTCAAATTATCTGACTTGTTAAATGTGCATGAAAAACTATTCTCATAGCATGAATATATGAGCTTATTTGCTGAAATTCGCTGGAGGAATTGAATGACTTATGTTTTATAGATAACTTATCTTGATACATCCGCACAACACAGGATGTAGAGGAGAATGAGTTTATTTTATTTTATGCTTGAATGCCAATCGTTTCCTTTAAGGTAACGCTGGCTTTTGTAATTACCTACTTGAATTCTTGAACTTACAACTCATGCATGATCTTGAACAAGAAAGCCAATTATGCAAGTAAGTGTTTTTTACTCAATAAAGTTATAAACTAGATCATTTCTCTTATTTTTACTTGTTATCACTTGCACCAGCCTTACAATATACATGAATGCATACAAATACAAGGCATAATAATATATAATCCCATATAATCCCGCATTCGCATTTGCTTTTACGAAGTCTGTAAAATTAACATTAGTAAACATTTACTCATTTAAATCATTCATACTGGTGGATTGTTTGACGATGTTGAATTTTTTACATAATAAACTTACTTATTGGTTACTCTGATGTTACTATATTATGGCGAAACCAATATTCCTTCCCAATATCTTGTCACATTGATATATAAACACATAAATGCTATATGCTATGTGTGAGTGCTAAATGACGATGGAAAAACTCCACAAAAAATACTGGGAACCATGCACGCTTAACTACTAAAATGTACATTTTAAGTGCAGAGCTCAGTGCTGAGAGAAAAATCCTCAGTATAGCCCAAGCAGTAGCTAAGTAAGCTAAGAGTGTCGAAACTTTATAGTCCAGATTCGAGACAATAGTCAATTATGTTAATTTGGAGCCAATCAGCCAATTCATGTGTTTATATATCTATGGATTTTTATGCTCCTTACATTCACTCCTTGGACAACCACAGAACCAGATAATTACAAAATAAAAGTCGTTCGCACAGGGGGCAAGTTTGTTACAGATTACGTACCCAGTAGATTTCTACAAAAAATCATGCTGTGGGTGAGTCATGAGTCAAATGAAAAGATATAGTGCACGCAACTCAATCGTAATAATTTTACATTTTTATTAAGCTTTTAGTCACCTTTTTTCTCTCTTCAAGTTAATTTTTTAGTTAGCATGCCAAATTGTTTATATTGTACAGTTTGAGCCTTGTTCGTCAACGTAATTAGTTTTCTTCTAAAATGCATTAACAAACTATGTTGAACATATAGTGTAGACATTTGCAGATGAGCATTTTATACTTGTCAAACGTAATGAATTCCCAGCTTTAGTGACATCGAGGCAGCTTACATGGATATAAACGGAGCTATCATAGTTAACTGCAAGTAAGTCTGGAACAGGAGCCTTTGTGTCATCCCATGTAAACTGTCTAATTTCATCAGCATCTCTTCCACCAGTCCAATAATTACCTAATTGTGTACAACAAAGTGATAATTTAAGCAACCACAATAACACGTGCCTGCAAATATCTTTAACATAGACTCCCGATTGAACTGATTGAACTTACCATCGGGAAGAAGACTAGATGATGTTAGCATATCAAGCTGGGTTTTTGTGGTGATCTTTGCAAGCTCCATTCCGGAAGATTGACAGTACATCCTAGCTGTACTCCAAGTCTGAATTTAATTACAATTATATATACATCACTTTAATTATATTAGTATATGGTATCAAAGGACGACTTACCCGAAAAGTGGTGTTGTCGTAAAAAAATGTTACTCCGTCAATTACTCCAATTAAATGCAGATCCAAAACTTCAGCTAGAAAATAAAGAAAAAGGTATTGTAGGTTGGGCTGGCAAGGAAAAGTGTAAAACGATATGCAAATACCAGAATCGGTGTTATCACGGTTTTCAGGAATCACTGCCCCAAACGCTGTGGTAAGCAGGATTGCTGAAACTACCAAAATCAAGATATTCATTTTCTGGCTGTAGTATATGAATACAACAAGATGATTGATTTGTTTGGAATGATATCATGGATAAAAATGCGTGGCGTATTTATACAAAAATTGTAATATGTTTAGTTTGTACTTACAAAACACAAATTTTTTTTTCAATTAAGCCAATTAAACGAACATGAAAATCAGATAAATCCTAACAAATGTTCAATATGCCGAGCTAATGTATTATGTGAAGAAAAGTGAAATATATTGTCGTTTATTACATTCTTTTAATTGTTTTCGTTTTCAATTTCAATGCAATCATTTAATTAGTGTTTGTAATATCTTCTTTCATGGACATTCTTAAGTAGCTATAAGTTTAAATAAAACCTACGTCTTTCTTTTTATACTTTCCGCAAAGGGGATGATTAAAATGATGAGATGAGATGATGGGGAATGACAAAACTCAATTAAATGATTGTGTTCAATTTGAAGGCCGAAACACTTTAAACAACAGTTGTACTTTTTGAATTCATAAGGGGATGATTAAAATGATGAGATGAGATGATGGGGAATGACAAAACTCAATTAAATGATTGTGTTCAATTTGAAGGCCGAAACACTTTAAACAACAGTTGTACTTTTGTCCACATAGTACACATTTGCATGACGCGTGCACGTGAGATTTAATTTTTTTCGATTTTTCTGACATTTTATATAACAATCGAAAAAGTTAGTTGAATAAGCTTACATGAGTGTAAATACAAATTCATAATTATAATTATTTTTAACAAGGAGACAGCCTAATATACAAAATATAAGTACGTCAACGCCAGGCATCAAAGAGATATCATCAAGTAAAAGTCGGCAAGATTAAAACATGTTCGGCATGTTTGTTCTATATATAAATCACTTACTTGTCGCTCATCAATTTACCAACATCTATGTTTAACAACTTTCCGCAAAAGAAGATTACTACAAAATGCAATTAATTGATTGCATTGAAATTCAAAACTGCAACACATCAAAGAATCAAAGGAAGATAATAAGTTTCACTTTTTTCTATACATATGCTACATTAGCTCTACATGTTAAGCATTTTCGTTATGATTTATCCAACAGACAGATGGCGAGGAATTAAGATGATTGTGATGATAAGTATCCGCTTAGTTAAACATGGTAGTAAATAAACGTAAAAGTTTCATTTGTTCATTGCTCGTAAATTTTTATTTGCACTTGCAATACACAATATACATGAACATGAATGATGAAGGTACATACAAATACAACTCAAATCCTGGATAAGGCTAATAATTCATTTTGAATCCATTCAACATCAATTCTCGAATACACGTAATCGTACGAATCTAATAAATCAAAGTTCATCACTCCCTTCAAGATCCATCGGATTGAAGCATTATTGTCTCCATATATTGGAAAATATAAGCCTCCTTCTCCTCCCCATTCGTTATTAGGACGTCTGTAAAATTAACAAAAAAATATCCAGCATTTCGATACGCATATCATGATGAATTATGTTGGGATGCTTCATAAACTTACGTATTCGTCACTGATGTTGCTAAATAAACAAAAAATTAGCATTGTTAATAAACTTTAAACTCTATGCATGGAAATTAAAAATTGCAGGGAAAAATATTCATTAGGATGTACTCACCACAATAAACTGAAGTTGGTTCAGTTCCCCAACCCTTTTCTTCCAACTTATCCACGCATTCTTGCTCAGTTTGCAACTTGACATTGGACATTTCAAGGTATACACTACAATAAACTGAAGTTGGTTCAGTTCCCCAACCCTTTTCTTCCAACTTATCCACGCATTCTTGCTCAGTTTGCAACTTGACATTGGACATTTCAAGGTATGATGATGATATGGTGGGCCCGAGAAGGTATCCCATAACCTGTAATTTAATTCGTGATTTTTTTTTCTTCAAAACTAACATACCTTTTATATCCTTCAAACTAATTCCATTATGTCATTACGTACGGTTCCTGTGGATCCAAGACCAGAAGCATCTTTAGTATCAAAACAGACAGGTCTCACGCGAGATCCAAAGATGACATCTTTTTCAAGAAGGATTAAAGCAAGGTTCCAACTAAAGCTTGCAGGATCGTACTTTGGATGGACGCTGATTGATTTTGTATGAAAAGGCTTCGCAATACGCAAATAGTTTGTTGATAATATTTAAATATTTAAAAAATTATGAACAAGATAATTTGCAAATTATTTAAAAACCTGGGAAAATCTGTTATCCTCCTCTAACGCATCTCTTCCCACATCAACCCATACGTCCGACAACGGGCGAGCGGTTCCGTTTGTTAAAGTTACACAATAGGCGGAGGTTAGAACGACATTTGGAGTAACTAACGACCCCCCACAAATAGTCTTGGAGTTATCAACTATTTTGAATATGGCAGCGTGCCAAGGCCAATGCTCAATAGTTGTTGGCTCCAGCCCGACAAGACGTTCATGTATAGTATTTTTGTCACTGTCTATTCTACCGCACTCGATGGAACAAGAAAATTCATTTTCTCCATCAGACCAGGTTCCATCCTGTTGACATATCCTGGAACGAGAGGAGAGTATCCCTGATTTTGGTTCATAATATTTCTCACATTTGTATTCCGCTATGGTACCCACTTTTTGAGTTTGTTCACACCCATTCTTATCAAAACCGTTGGTCGCGATTCTAAAATCAAAATTCGTAAAAGCACAGGATAAATTGACTCCCTTTGTGTTTATTAGTGGAGGACATTCTTGAAGAGCACAGAGAATACTTCTTGATTCCCCTTTCCAAACTCCTTTGTTGCAAACCAAGGACTGAACAGAGTCGCCCTTATTGATATACGGGGTTTTACATTTGCTTGTTGCTCTTGTTCCTCCAATTAGAGAATCTGACACAGATGAACATTCCACTTCATCTTCTTCATCCGGAAGCAAACACATCCAATCCACTTTTAACGAATCAGATTCCTTCTCATTTGGTAATGGACATTTCAAAGATTTACGGGGTGTAGTTATTTCTGTTTGTTTTTGACTTGGTGGATCAACGCGACCTTTTGGGAAAAATTCCCAAGGGAACCTCAAACTTTCCGAATTTATTCGTTTGTCTGATGCTGATGAAGAGCATTGAAATTCGTCCCGGTCGCCAACCCAAATACCATTGTGACATGTTAAAGTTTGACCTTGACGTTCCTCATCTTCCAGAAAATCTTTCGCTTTGCACTTTCCAATTGCAAGTGTCCCTTGAACTAAATAATCTGCTACGTAAAGACATTCTGGGTCTTCCACTTCATCTTCACCTGGAAGCTTACATGTCCATTTTACTGAGGTGCGTTCTTCCTGAATATCAGGTACGCGGCAGATTGTCTCTTCCAAAGTTTTATAGTAGGAGCGCGGCTTGCGACTGAAATCTGGTAAAAAATACAGATAATGGTCAGTTTTAAATTAACCTGTTATTAGCTTATTAACAAATTACTATTATTATTTCTTGCCTGCTCCATTTGCAAAGGCTAAAATGAAGCTTAAATGAAGTACTCTGTACAGATTCATTTTATTCTGTCAAGTCAAACTGATTGAACTGAAGAACTAGTGACTGGGTTGGACGATGTCTAGTTAAAGAATGAACACACACATTGTTTTATAATGAGAGGTACATTCTATTTCTTTATTTTTACCTTGATATACCAAGTCCCTTTTAAGCATAATCATATTTTGTCAAAAAACCGAATGTCTTCATCCACACACTTGGCTTTATGCAAATGGAGGGATTATGGATATATATTGTAGTCAAGCAGATACCTTTGATGGTCCTTAGAGGTTTTTTACAAGCCAAGATAAACTAAGCCGCCACAACATTTCTTCCTCTCATATATATATGTATATACCTAGATACTTACAATGTTTAAATGTTCCTCATTTATTTGTACCTTTTAAAATGAAATATAGCTTATACATATCTGGATTCCGGATATAAATATAACATGCATTGCATGGTTCTGTAGTACTGTGCCCTTTTGCTACATCTTTAAATCAGATTACCGGGTTTCCGCTTATTCCGTTAGGATTTTTACTTTTAAAAGTACGACACTCCTTAAACGAAATAAACTATTAAGTAAACAATAAAAAGAAGTTTCGAAGTAATATCGATAATATATTTTAGATTTGGTGCAAAAAAGAATTCGTTAATTTAATTTTCTTCAAAAATGCTGAAGAATGATATATTACACGACATTTTTGAAAGTCAGGGCCCTATTCAGGGCCTTAAGAACCTTTCAGATTTTTTCACAGTAGCAATAGTTAATTAGAGCATCTCTTTGGGTATCGATAGCAAAAATCAGGATTAGAAAAAGTCAAGCCGTTTAGGCTGGAGAGCACAAAATGTTTTGAGGTTAAAATGTTCCGCCGGCCTGACAGACAGACAGGGTAAAACTAATAAGACTAAACTTAATAAATAAGAATGCAAGAAGAATGTTATATCAGTAATAGTAATACAAACCTCCTTACTTGAACTGTATGACAAAGTAGGTGTAGATCTACTTTCACGCCATGCATTAAAATAAATGCGCAATATGACTATTTAATGGAATATACTTTGTTCGTCATCCCGCTGCATATTCTGTGGGGGAAAGGGATGGCTAGTAAGAGAAAAAGTGTTTTTATTTAATGTATGATCTGACATTCTCTGGCTCATTTTGGGTTTTAGCGAGCGAAATACATTTTCAGGTGTGGAAGCATATTATAGTTTTATATTTAGATGAAGTATTTTAAATTTGGTGTTATAAATATTTATAATTCTATAACTGCAGATGAAGAATATTACCAAAGAATGGATTGAAAGATGCAAACTTTCATTGATGATAATGTGGGGGAAAGGGATGGCTAGTAAGAGAAAAAGTGTTTTTATTTAATGTATGATCTGAATCTGACTTTCGAGAACCTTCTTTCCTCCTTGTGAAACTGAACGTGTGAAATATGGTATATGATCTTGGATTTGAGAAGTGAGAATATTGCTGGGCTCAGGATAAATGAAGATTGTACGTTTTATTTTAAGTATCTATAATCACGAATCATATCTACATAATAATTACTGGCCGGAACTGGACATAAAAGGTCTTCGATTATTTTCCTATTGTGACCGGCCAGACCACGCGAGTGCACTCTTTTTCGTAGTTATACCTAAAAATTTTAATTACCAATTAGAGTCTGCTGTGGTTAGCTGTACGTATTGTACTGCTAACACACTCAGACTATCTCAAACTATAATTCTGGCAGATCTCTGGGAGTTAAATATTCACAGTAATTGTGAATTAAAACTACTGAGCTTTCTGACCAGCACAATTATTACATACTATTAAAATTACTTTCAAAATTATGTTGTGTTGGCCCAGCTTCAGCGATGTGTGTTGACTCCCAGAGAGAAGGAACGTCCGTTGGCTGCAACAGGTAATCCTCCAGAAGCCACGAAAAGCCAGAAATTATATTAAGTTACGGATCGGGAAACTATGAAGGAAAATAGTCCTCATAGTTGAATCTACAATTACTTACCTATGCGCATGCACACTCAATGTTTCCTAGAAACATTGACAATTGATTTAATAAAGGTCCTACCAAAATTTCCACCAAGTCCGGCTCACTGCTCTCGGAAACGAGAGCAGAACTTAAACCTAGTGAGGAGTCCAAGGATTTTCCTGGTTTACCAATTAAAAGACAAATCTAGACTGACAAGAAAATGGAGACTCTTGATCTCAGGAGAAGTGTGCTCAACGCGTCGTCTCCTGATTCCACCCTGCACGGATGTGCAGGAATGAATCAGAGTTTTAATATGTAAAATACCCTGAGCGTGCGAAGGTACCAGATTCTAGTCTTCGGTAGTAAACGGGGGTTTAAAGATGCAGGTGAGTGAATGTGACATGTGCAACCTTCCATTCACTCACTAATCCCCTTCACACATCTTCTAGTTAGCTGAGAAATTTGCCATTTGCGTACTAGTATATGTACATAACATGCAAATGTCCGTAAAATATTGGGTTTAGTGGCACTCCACTACAATAAGTGGGGATAAGGATAAGAATCGATTTGAATCTTTACTATGGGCTTTGCAATCCGAGAATGAATTGAATCCAGCTGGAATATCATGTCGATGCTTTATAATCAATTATGGCTTTTTGGGATCTGTAAGTGTTTTGATGAATTGTAAAATTCTTGAGGGGGATGAAAGGAATAATGTTTGTTTACGCGTATTATATTTCAGATGCTAGGATTGATTTTGACATATTGTATAATCTTGTATCAAATGAAGCCAGAGAGGCAAATGATTATTGTTTAAATAAATAATAGGCGGACCGAATATTTGTTTTCAGTTAGAGTTCACGCTACAGTCATACAATAAATTACAAGTTATCCACTTGCAAAAACAAATATTCATTTTCATGCTGAAGCTTATTCCATTAGACCACTTGGAGCAATATAATCAGCGAAATAAATTAGCAAGATACTCACAATCCATTCATTTTATGTTGGAATTTATTACGCAGATAATTTATCATATAACATCGAAGCCATATTCAATGGGTTTCAGTCATTCGTTGCAAATATTTTGTAGTAACAAGTTTGATCTGATCCAGGATCTGCCTTTCTTCTTATTCTACACACTTTATAAGTTTACACCTTTCTTTTAAAAGCAAAAATAGTTTACCTTATGTAGTTTAAAACATGAATGCATGATACATTTCGAACTAATTTCTGTTAAAGATGCTGTTCACTTCTAAATGTACCGGATCCATGTGTAAATTGGTCTTAACCCTGTATATATCAGTGAGTTCATATTTTTGCTAGCAAGCTAAGGCCAACAATTAAAAAATCCAACAATATTGTAATAAATTAATTTCGCTCTCTCTCTCTCTCTCTCATTCGCAATTTATTAATGTATTTATTTATGCAAACTTAATGCATCATTCGTAGTCAAGAAAAGACTCTGCAAACATAAAGGAAAATTTCAAGCATGAAAAATCCTTCGTTCCATAGGGCTACCAGAAAGAAATTCATCGTGTTATATTAGAGCATCATATGAAAAAACAAAGTATACTCGTAAACATGGACTAATTCGATTAAAAGATTCTTTTCCTAATTATATGGCTCATATTAATTTGTTAATGTATTCCAGTCAGCAGTCATTCCAAGCACCTATTTTTAGTGATAATAAAGTAATATAAAATCTAATCTCCTGTCTTAGTTATGTGTTAAGCTGCAAA
>JAHZNA010000055.1:0-13096 GCA_027743935.1 Sinodicranocentrus sp. ZH6
AAGACCAATCAGGAGAGCCGTATCGGTGGAATCAATTCTTTTGGAATTACAGGAACAAATGTCCACGTGATTGTTGAGGAGGCTCCAGATATTTCCTCAGCCAAACTAAAGTCCCTCATAGAACGCCCAACGCATATTCTTAAACTCTCAACGAAAACTGAACAAGGTCTAAACAAATTATTGAAAGATTATCATGGAATGCTAAAGGAGTCTTCGGAACCCCTGTGTGACATAGCTTACTCGGCAAATGTCGGAAGGACAAATTTCTTGCATAGGGCAGTGCTAGTAGCAGCATCCAAAGAGATCGCTGTCGAAAAGCTGGAGAAGAATGAGATATTGATGGGAAAAGGGGAGACAAGTACATACAAGATTTGCTTCCTCTTCACTGGACAAGGTTCACAATATCATGGAATGGGAAAAGAGCTGTATGAAACGAGTCCTGTATTTCGAATGCATTTTGACTTTTGCGACAAGATTCTCGAAGAAAAGTATAACATCAACATTGCCGGTGTCATTTGGAGTGAATCTGCTCATCCAGAAATGAGTCGTACGCTGTACAGCCAAATTTCGATATTCTGCGTGGAATATGCACTTCTTAAACTCTGGGAGTCGTGGGGAGTGAAGCCAGACTACGTGATTGGGCACAGCTTGGGAGAATTCTGTGCTGCCATTTGTTCTGGAATATTAACCTTGGAGGAAGCTTTGAAGCTAGTTGTTCAAAGGAGTATTCTCATTGATAAGCTACCTCAAGGCACAATGCTTGTCATTAGAAAGGACAAAGCTAGCGTGGCTCATTTAATGACTTCCTTTTCGAAACAAGACAAGGCTCTTGAATTGGACTTCGCAGCGGTCAACTCTCATGAGCAAACTGTAGTAGCAGGAGATTCCGATGTGGTTCAAAAATTTGCAGACTTCTGCAAAAATATTCAAGTGAAATGCACCGTTCTCGAAGCAACCCATGCATTTCATTCCAAGCATATGGATCCAATGCTGGAGGAGTACAAAAAAGTAGCTAATGAAGTGGCACAGCGAAAAGAAAATAATAATTGTGGCTACATTTCAGGAATGCTTGGAAAGGAAATTCAGCCTGATGAAATAAATGCTAACTACTGGGTTGGCCATACAAGGGAAAAGGTTGACTTTTTAGCTGCAAGTAACGAAGCAATCAAACTTGGATGTGATACCTTCGTTGAAATCGGACCTCAACCGGTACTCTCCGCATTGACCATGATAAACTCCACCAACTCCACTATTACATGTTTACCATCTTTGAAGAAATCGGATAGTGACTGGAATACCATTTTGACAAGTCTCAGTCAACTGTACATTCGAGGTCATGAAATCAACTGGAAGGGTTTTGACAGCTTTCACCCCAGAAGGAAAGTACAACTTCCGAATTATCCATTTAACAGAAAGTCATTTTGGCCTGAGCTTATCATTTCCAACTCGTCAGCGATTCATCCCCTGCTTGGAAGTTGGATTCCGAATGCCACTCAAACTAAACTATTTCAGTCTGCGTTGAACCTCAAGTCACTGGAGTACATTAAAGACCACTGTATCGGATCCAATGTAATATTTCCAGCTGCTGGATATTTAGAATTGTGTTTGGCAGCTGGACAAGCAACATTGTCAGGTTCTACTTCAACGCTCCAAAAATCCTTGAACGTACTTCAGATTAAAGATCTGAAAGTAGAAGCCCCTCTTGTTATAAGTGATTCCAAAAGTTGTTACCTTCAGGTGATTGCAGAGATGGGAGATTTTCCGATCGAATATGAAACCAGTTCCGGATTACAGATAAAAATCTATCAAAGGGAAGATCAACCTTTGGGAGAAATTTCGAAATGGAGGAATCACGCTCAAGGCTATTTTACCATGTCACATACCCCTCCATATATTGAAGCAAGTTTGGATTTACGAAAACTTTCAAACAATTCTCAAGTCATCAAAAGATTTAACTATTACAAACGAATTTTACTCATCTACTGGAAAATACTTTGGTCCGAGTTTTCAAAGTTTAGAAGCAGCCTGGAGAACAGACACAGATACTTTGTTTAAAGTAAAAGTTTTTCCTAGTACGGAAAATTACATTTGTCATCCTGTCATTCTGGATGCAATGATTCAAGCCGTTGCTATATCTGCGTTGGAAAAGCCGATCACTAATTCCAATTTGTACATTCACATAAAAAATAATTCTCCATCGTCTCAACTTATCGATGACACCGGAAACTGCTTGGCAGTTATGTCTTGCGTTGAAATGGTTGAAACAACTTTGAAAGCTTTCCAAGTCGTTTTACAACAGCAGCGTAGTCCCTTGCCGGACTTGTGGGAGGAGATCTGGCGTCGCGTTCCAGGGCTTTTGGCGAATCCTATTGATTTTACTGCTGATATTCAGCATGACAAGAGAACGTGGTTAATTTTTCAAACTGAGAACCATCCTTTCCCAAAGATCCTTCAAGATAAGCTTGGATCCTCTTATCGAAACGTGATTTCAGTTTCCTCCGGAGTAAATTATGGAAATACTGGGAACTCATTTACGATAAGGGAGAACAGCAAGGAAGATATTGAATTGGTTTTTAAAACATTGAAGGCTGGAAAGGTTACTCTTGAAGGGATTCTTTATTGCTGGTCGCTGGACAAAGAAAAATTGTTACAAGATCAACTTCTCCTTCCTTATTTTAACATTGCTCAGTTGATCCATCTTTTGGAACAAGAAATACCACCAAGGTTGATTGCGGTGACAAGTGGGGCGATCCCAGTTGGTGATGTTGACATGTGTCTCATTTTCAGACAAGCACCATTTGGGGTTTTACAAAGTCGCTGAAGCATGAAAACGTTGGAATGATTTGTAAATGCGTTGATATCTGTGAAGATGATTGTACGGAGGAAGTATTTTTTGAGTTGTGGCGTGATCTCGAGCAAACTCAAGTCGCATTAAGAGGTGGAGAGAGATACATTCCGAAATTGCAAGTGCACAAGCCAAGTCTTAACGAGTTAGCACTGCCATCAGGCACCGACAGGTATCAGTTGATTTTGCCAGAGTCAAAGTCAATAAGAGATTTGCAATTTGGACCTCTAGAGCATTGGAAGTTGGAAAAGAACGAGATTGAAATTAGAGTGAAGGCTAGTGCCTTAAATTTTAGGGATGTTTTCACTATTCTAAAGCCATCGGAGGACTTTCGTCGAGTAAAAAATATTGGATTTGATGTAGCCGGTGTGGTGACCAGGGTTGGAGAAGGTGTGACTTGCTGGAATGTCGGAGATTGTGTTTTCGGAACAAACTTTAATTGTGCGAGTATGCCCAGCCACATGAAAATGGATGCAAGGACAGTAGCAAGGGTACCTGATTATGTGACCTTCTGTGCGGCAGCTGGACTAGCTACTCCATTTACTACAGTGTATCATGCATTCGTTGAGGTGGCCCAGGTAAAGCCAACTGATACTGTTTTAATTCATACTGCTTCTGGAGGAGTGGGATTGTGTGCCGTTCAGTTAGTTAAATCCATTGGAGCAAAAATTATAGCCACGGCTGGAAGCAAACGGAAAAGAAACTACTTAAAGTCACTAGGAATCCAATGCATTTTTAACTCAAGGAGCACTTCGTTCTCTGAAGAAATTCTCAAAGTGACCAAGGGTCGTGGGGTGGACGTTGTTCTGAATTCGTTGACCAGTGAAGGTTTCAAGGAAGCTACTCTCCGAGCTTGTTCGATTGGGTCACGGTTTGTTGAAATTAGCAAAATGTTAATTTGGAAACCAGAACAAGTCGAGGAACTCCGACCAGACGTGAAATACACAGTGATTGACGTATCTCACAGCTCAATCGAGTATTTTACCAAGTCCATGACTTCTCTTTCTCAACTGCTGGAGAAGAAGGTCATTCGTCCTTTGCCAACTGTGCAGTTTCCAGGAGTGAATGTTCGAGAAGCGTTAGAATACCTTCAGAAAGGGAAACACATTGGAAAGGTTGTTTGCATCATGCCAGAAGTAAAACTGGAAAATGGAGAGATGAAGACTTGCACTCGGCTTTTCAACGACAGAAGCACCTACCTCATCACTGGAGGTTTAGGTGGTATCGGGTTGCAAGTCGCTAAATGGATGATAGAATTTGGCGCTAAGCATATCATTCTTGGTGGAAGAAGTACCCCTAATCAACAAACTGCAAGTATTATCTCTAACCTGAACTCCAAAGGTGCTCACCTTCTTCCTGTTCCACTGGACGTAGGAAACTTCTCCATGGTTGAAAATCTTATTAAAATGGTCGCCAACTCAGAAATGAATTTACCCCCTTTAAGAGGAATCATGCATGCTGCTGGCACACTGGCAGATGGCTTTATTGAAAATCAAAGTTGGACTCGGTTGTCATCCACCTTCAGTTCGAAAATAGCTGGGACTCTTAACCTCCACAATGCCACAAAGCACCTCACCCTTGAACATTTTGTTCTCTTTTCCTCAGTTGCAGCTATTATTGGAACTCCAGGACAGAGCAATCACGCTGCAGGTAACTGCTTTGAAGATGCCTTTGCTCACTACAGGAATTCTATTGGACTTCCGGCTACATCTGTTAACTGGGGTATGTCAACATTTTCCTATGATTTAAATCCAGTATTTTGATAGAGTTGATACCCGTGTATATACGCCATTCTAAATTTACTTCAGGACCATGGAGTGAAATTGGAGTTGCAAAGGATGTGGATATTGCAGGAATAAGGTCACTAACACCAGCTCAGGGAATTTCCGTCCTTCAGTATGTCCTCAGTAGTCAAAGAATTCAAACAAGTTCGTTCAACATGGACTCGCCTATCCTCCTCAAAAACTTTTTCCCACAAATGGCAAAATACCTCGATAAAGGGATCTGGAAACAAACAAAAGATTCACAGACTTCCATTTCTCCTCCTTCGGAACAATTCTGGATCGATTACAACTCCAAGTGTGATAAAGTTGGGAAACTTGAATTAACAAAAACATACATACGAAATATCCTAACCGAAAATAATAAACTGAATGAAACTGGATCACTCAATGACTCCACGGATTTCCAAAATGCTGGCGTGGATTCACTCATGTACGTGGAAATTCGAAACTCCCTTCAGGCCCTTGTTGGAACCGTAAAAACAGTAAATGTGAGCGCGATTAGAAACTGCAGCAATATATTAGAGCTTGCATCCTACCTACTTCAACTTATTGAAGGTGACATTTCTGAAGATAAGCCTAGTTTCGAAGNATTAGAAACTGCAGCAATATATTAGAGCTTGCATCCTACCTACTTCAACTTATTGAAGGTGAAATTTCTGAAGATAAGCCTAGTTTCGAAGAGATCAGCAAACTGATTCAAGAGGACTGCTATCTGTCAGAATATATTTCCGCTGGAAACAAATCAATTCGTGAAATTGAACATGTCAAATGTGTCTTTTTAACTGGAGCCAATGGATCCCTGGGACAATATATTTTACAAGAATTATCAAAGATAAAGCAGATCCAGAAAGTTTACTGTCTTGTGCGAAGTTTTAATGGGAAATCTGGAAAAGAAAGGTTACTCCATGCTCTGGAACAATCCCACCTTTTAGCTTCAGTCAGGATGAACATGCTAGAGTGTGTGGAGGGTGACGTGTCTCTTGAACATTTTGGAATGAATGACTTCACCTGGGAATCCCTCATAGTTGAGGTGGACGCTGTGATTCACTGCGCAGCAAAAGTTGACTATACAGAATTCTACGCAAATAATAATTCTCAGAGTCAAACCCGAGCTGTGAATGTCATCGGGACGAAAAACATGCTGGAGTTTGCTTGTGCTGGAGAAATCATCAAGCAAGTATTCCACTGCTCTAGCTTCTTCACTATTGTAAAGGAAAGCCATGATATGCGGATGTACGAAGGCTGGCCAAACGTAGAAGACTATGATGGAAAGACCTCATTCGCATACCCAATTTCCAAGCACGTGTCAGACGTCTTAGTGAAGCAAGCTGTGGAACGGAGTATTCCTTGTAAAGCATTCAGGTTCCCATTCATCACTGGGGAATCATCATCTGGAAGATCTTCCATGGATAGCCATCTCATTCAGCGGTGTTTGTATTTAATGAAAATCGGGATGATTCCGAAGATCCTCCTTCCACTTCCTCTCCTTCCTGTGAATATTTGTGCGAGATGGTCAGTCTCCCTCTTTTTTAATGAAAATATCTCTTCTGACATTTATAACGTGGTGCACTATCATTCCATTTTGGATTCTGAATTTCAACAACTTGCACTCCGATTTGGTTATAGTGTTGAGATTGTGGAGTTCCCCCTTAGCATTTAGAAAGAGAAACGGAAAATTCTCCGTTTCACGTTTTCCGTGAATTTTACACGAGGGATGATGAATTTTTAATTGGATGAAAACGGCATTAGTTGGATTACAAAAAGGAGTAGATGGCTATTGGCGGAGTAAAAAGATTCCTCATGTATTTCAGCAGTTTTATGATGAGCTGGAACATCCCATTAAATATTTAGAGAAGGATTTACTTCATGCAAAAGAGCTAGGCTTGTTTGAAAAGTTTAATTTGTGAAGAAAAGGAGTTGTATTATTTTGATATCGTGGTTTAATGTATATGAAATAAAGATAAATTTATTGTATCACATATGTATAATCGTTTGCTATGACTAATTTCCCTAATTTGTAATATTTGTCTCATTACTTGAATATATTTTGCGGTCTCTTGCATCCTGACTGGTAGAGCAGAGCAGTCACTCAGCCACAAATAATATTGTGTCGTGAAACATAAAAGTTGGAGATAATTCGTTCAATTATTAATTACATATTAAAATCCCAGCACGACATCAGTAACTTAAGTAGTAAAACGTGACAAAAACGTGTACTTGAAGATGAAAAAAATCTCAAAATATTTTAAATCCGTGAGAGAAGGAACACACAAAATATTTCCCTTTTTGGACCTTCAATCATCTCAATCTAAAGGGATATCAAAGCTTGAGGAAAGGAGACAAGACATCCGTAAAAAATATCAAGATTTAGTTCAAGCCGGAATCTTGCTTGCTTCACATTTCTAATCTTTTAATTCTTGTTAGAATAGAACTGGGACGGTTAATTGGGATTGGAAACTTCAGCATAGTTTGTGCCGGTTCAAAATGGACATTGGATGAATATGTGTCTGTAGCAGTAAAAATTCCGAGAGTAGATGTTCAAAGAGGAGTAAGAATTTTATACATAACATGCATGTATCAGCTTTCTTTTTCATTTGCGTGAATTTTACAATATTTCTTAAATAGGATAACGTTCAAAGGGAGATTTTCATAATGGAACAACTCGGCACGCACAATTACGTGCTTGGGTTAATAAGTACTGGAAATGCTGAGGAAGTTGGCTCACGCTATGGTATAGTTGGATATTAAATTGACATTTTTGAAATAAAATGAATATCCATAAGAATTTTATTTTAGCTGGGATCTACATCCTCACTCCATTTTGCGTCAATGGTTCACTAAAAGCTTATCTGATAGCGGAAAGTTCGAAAGAGTCAGAGGAACAAGATGAAAAAAAGGGACAAGAAATAGGAAGGCTTTTTGAGGCAGTCAAGTTTTCTTATCAAATTGCCTCTGGAATGAACTATATTTCGTCAAAAAATGTACCTTTCAATTGGCCATAAAAAATGAATGGGAAAAATTATTAAAAGTGATAAATATTTGTTTGCTCATCCTCTCCAGATAATCCATGGAGACCTTGCAACTCGAAATGTATTATTGGATGAGAGAAAAATCTGTAAAATAAGTGACTTTGGTCTTTCCAGACAGCTAAGTTCAAATCAAATGGAGACAGGGGAAAGAGTTGAGATGAAAGAGAAACCTTGGAGATGGATGCCACCAGAGTTTTTAGAAGATGGATTGCTAACTCCAAGTTGTGATGTTTGGTCATATGGGGTCACACTTTGGGAAATATTTACATTCGGTAAGTTTAGATTATTGAGGAGATATCGAATTTTCGGATTAATTTTAATTTTCTTCACTTATTTTCAGCAAAGATTCCTTTCCAAAAATTAGATTGGAACGATGAGTTTACAAAAGGGATTCGGGAGGGCTTGATTCGGCTTCCAAAACCGGATATGGCGGACGACGAAATGTATGCGACAAGATTTAAAATGATTTTTTATATAAAGATTACAGTTAAAATGCTTGCTTAAATAGATTTACAATGATGGAAAAATGCTGGAATTCCGAGTATAAACAAAGGCCTGGATTTTCTCTCCTTTTGGAGTTCTTCCAGTCTCGGTATAACCTCTTTCGAAGTCAGCTTACCCCCCTCTGCCTTGAACGCATTGAGAATTTCCAACCCACAAGAATGAAGCCACATGTGAGCAGCGCAATTGAGTCAGAAATGGGTTCATGTTCTGAACTAGAAGTACCAAAAGAAGAATTCCATTTTGGTTAGGAAATTCCATCCTTTTAATTATTGTAATTAAATATGCCGACTTTAATCGAGGTTTTGAATCTCACAGAGGATGAGGATCCCGTTGTCGGCGAAACTATTCGTCATCTTCATCGGGCCGTTGTTTATGGAAAATTAGCTGCAGTTAAANCCGTTGTTTATGGAAAATTAGCTGCAGTTAAAATACGTCAGAAAAGTGATTTTTCCTCAATCCAGCGCGGGTTAGATGAAGTGAAAATTCTCTCCACAGTGGGAACTCATCCTTATATAGTGGGGTTCATTGGGGCGTGCACTGCAGAAATTTCGAAAGGTGAGAATCCTTACATTTTTAATCTTTGAAGATTTGTGCGTTTGGAGTAATTAAAAATATGTTCCCACAAATTCAAAGGAATAATGTACATTGCCATTGAATTTTGTCAAAATGGCTCTCTTCAAGCTTATCTGAGAAAATATTTGGGAAATTGTCAAATATTTCTTGAGAACGACTACACTTTTTGTGGTAATCAAAATCCACTAGATAGTACAGAGCTGGCGAGATTTTCCTGTGAAATAGCTTCAGCCATGAGCTACCTTTCAACCAACCAAGTGAGAACTCAATCAAATTTGATGTCAGTATTATTTTTCTCTAAGTGCTTTAAAATAATGCGTAACATTGTAGATAATTCACAATGAGCTTGGAACAAGGAGTGTATTCCTAAATGAAAATAAAACTTGTAAGCTTTCCGACTTTTCCTTGTCCCGGAAAAATCGGGGATGATGGGATTTATGTTAAAGTTGAAAATCAGCCTTTACCTTGTTATAGCTTGGGTAAGAGCATTTCTTTAAAACTGGCAGACTAATGTTTTTCCTGTAAATTTATAACTAAATTACGTAGGAAATATCCCATACGACGAATGCTCTTGGACGACAGACTTTTTAATTTTTATCAAACGTGGACTACAGCTTCCACAAGAGGAGAGAATGTCCAATGAAGTGTAATTATGTGATGCTATATTTTATATACCTTGTTAATTGCTTGAACTAGTCTTGAATCTTTGATAATTTAAAATAGATACGGGAAAATGCAAGAGTGTTGGAATTTGAACCCTAAGAATCGACCAAAGTTTGATAAGTTGTACAGCTTTTTCTTGAAGGAAAGTGGAATTCAGTATTGGGATTTGTAAAAGCATTCATTTTGCCATAGCTTCCTTCGCAATTGATTTAATAAGTACACAAGATTAGTGCACATGATTTTCATATGGTTAACTTAGCTCACGTTTTGTACATTCAACATCTTCCTGTGCATTGGTAAGTTTTTTTGCATCGTTGGAATTGCCATACAAAGTCTTTTGAAAGTAGGGCTTTGATTTTGATGGTGTTCAAAATACTAGTTTTATTAAAATGATTAAATTCGACAGTACTCATGCATGGTTCTCACAGTTTTATTTTTGTTCAAAAAGCTGCATTGTCAAAGTTTGAAATAAAATCGCTTGGGAAAAATTATTCATTTACCTTCGTACTTTGAGGGAAGTTAGGAAAATAATTTTCTAGAAAAACTTTTATTTGGATTTTTACTTGACAACAACAACTTGACTGCTAGCTGCTATCCAATTCCCGGAACCCCAATTGATGTTTTTGTTTGGGGACTGTAATAACAATAACCTTGTTCCACGACCAGGGGGTAACACTCACTGCAAATGCAACACCTTGAAGAAATTCCACAAATACATAGCGAGTACAAAACTGCAAATACTGGTTCCAATAATTTAAATAGCATTTTCTTTGACTTATTTCCAAAAATGCTCGGCTCCAGCAGTCACCATTCTTTTTATGAAGTTAGCCGGAAACCAAGTCACAATTCGATTCACATTTGTCAATTTTTAAGTCATACATTTTTTCAAAATGATTGCTAATCCGTACTTTTGCTCATTTTGTTTTGCTCTGTACGTCATAATGTGCACTGGGTAGTTTTTGTAACTCTTTTTATCTCATTTTCTCTGTGAAAGGATACTTTCTAAATGTGAAATATTTAAAAGCGTTATATGACATAAAGAGAAAACGATCTTATATTCCCAATGAAAGGAAGGGCTTCAAAAGGTCTAAATTTTAAGACTGGGGTGACCTTGACCTTACTAAAAATCAAGCCAAGCCAATCAGTTCAAAGCTGTATGATGTATTTTGCCATGTATTACTTTGCTAAATGTGTTAATTTTCAAAACTATTTGCTGAAATCTGGAGCTTAATTTCTCGAACAAAGCCTGTAATCCAAACCACGGCCCTGACCGATGTCGTTCTAATTATTGCGTTTACGATCGATATGACGAGATTTGCTTGGGCAGAGTTGAAGGTACGAGATGTATTAATAGTAAGAGAATCTATTTGTGTGATAAATATTTTGTGCGAATATACATACAGTAATTAATGATTTCCAGGTTGTGACCGACTAAGCGGAGAAGGAAAAGACGTTTGCGAGAGTTGGAGTTGTTATCATTGTTGTAAAAGATGATGCTGACTTATGCTTCGCAGATAAGCCTTCGGAAGGTAAAAGAAAAGTTTTCACATGCATTTTAAATGTAAATTATGAATAATGTATGCAACTGTCAGATGTGTTTTTACCATTGAAAAATTAATTTAATTGTGTCCATCTTTTAAAAATGATCTGCACTGAAAATTTTTCGTTTATATTCTTCGAAATTTTCATTTTTAAAATATATTTTTTATAGTTTTCACAATAAAACCTACATATGGTACCTACATTTTGAGATTTTGATATATTTTAAATATATATATATTTTTTAATTTGTTTTATT
The DNA here is from genome assembly GCA_027743935.1 of Sinodicranocentrus sp. ZH6. Classification (NCBI taxonomy): domain Eukaryota; kingdom Metazoa; phylum Arthropoda; class Collembola; order Entomobryomorpha; family Entomobryidae; genus Sinodicranocentrus; species Sinodicranocentrus sp. ZH6. Next base: position 11,197 of record JAHZNA010000055.1, read on the forward strand.
TTCAGAGTGCACCAATGAGAAGATGGTGTCCGAGTAAGAAAGTTAGTTTTACAATTATTGAATTGAGTAGACATGTGACAATAAAATTATAATTTAAGGATTTTTTTTCAGAATCATACTTTATATAGGATGCGCAGACGTGGCATATCGTAATAAATTATTCAAACCATTTAATAGCTATGCTTTGAGTTCATTATGTGAGTCCATCATTGTTTCTATTCAAACCTGAACTTCAGGAAAACTTTTTTTTTTAAAAATATACAGCAATATTTTTACCAAATTCGAACTCAACAAGATTAGCAATGATAAAGGCTGACATGAGCAATGCAAACCTGTTTAATGAAGCCTGATCAGTTACTAAGTATTATTATTTTTCAACGAAGGTTTTTAAAACTTATGGTGAATTTTTAGAGTACCATATGACATGACTGTATTGGCATTGGGAGGGCCAAGATGTAAGAATGTACCACCTGGTCACGCCGTTGGTTGGTATTAGAGGAATAACACATTCGGAATTGGACTCAAGACACTCAAGAGAGGAGAATGTTTGATTACTTTCGAACATTTGAATTGTCAGGGGGAATCTGTACGAGTAAACAAAGCCGGGATAACTTTTTTTGCCATCGTCACCCTTGGACTGATCGTATAGTTTAGAGTCGTATCGTGAGATTCGGATAGTATGTTTCATTTTATGTTATTGGAGATTAATATACATTCGCTAAATATTTTAAAACTTTATCCAACATACTGGAATTATGGCATTATACCAAGATGATTGATATTGATTACGTGGAATGCTTTGAATATGCGTGCATGCTGCATGCGTCCCAGAAAAAATACTTTAGCCAAAGTAGACAGTTTTGCCTGTTTCTGTTTTAAAAATTCTAAAATTTGGTTATCGTCACTTCAACAATTAAATTGGTGTAAATTACGCCACATTCAATGAACACGAGTGAGAGAAAATACGATAATTGAAGAATGATGAGAATGCATATATATATGCAGAAAAGTACACGCTTTGTATCAGTCGACTGCAGTCTGGTGTATTGTATGCTAGCTTACCGCTCAATAGTTAAACGTTTAAGTTAAATTCTCATTTTTGGTAATAATTATTTTTACAATGAATCATTTTATTATACAAGGTTTGAAACAGTTACCATTAAGTTTTAAGTTTTAGATTAGTCCATACATAATCCGTTTAAACTATTATTTAACTATATCATTTATCCATTTATAATACATTACGGTAGCACACTAACTACAGCATAAGAGGTCATGTTAATGGATTAGATACAACTAATTTTGTAACTTTATTCATACATGTTTCTGATGATAATCAAAGTATTATCTTTAAGTAGCTTTGAACAGAGATTCGAAGTCAATTTTAGTAGGATAATTAGCATTCCTGCGGGACAATAACAATTGTCGAATTTTAGAAGCGACGCTTTCCATACAGGGAGACACGGTTTGGACAAATACATTGGCAGCAAAACAAAAGTGATTTTCAGGCCAAAATGGATGAAGGAAGATAAGGGTACCCTCATAACTCTTTCCATATATTTCCTTAATCATGGCAACTTCCCTTCCACTCAACTTTGTGAACAACCAAAGTTCATCTGAGGCGTGGTTGCTGATATCCCGTTTTCTCAATATTTCGCCATCTCGTGAGTTTAAAACCCAGGACTTACGCTTGAGACCAGCAATTGTCGAGAAAAACGTTTCCGCGAGTTCTAAAACACTCCACATGAAATCATCACTCGATGAATCCATGGATGATCGAGACATTTTCCACTGATTTAAAAAATCGTTGTCTTCGACAAAACCAATGTCCGTTCCACGGCAATCAACTTTGAATGGCTTTCCAGATTGGTTCATAATCTCCCCAGGGGTTGGGATCACT
>JAHZNA010000056.1:0-28227 GCA_027743935.1 Sinodicranocentrus sp. ZH6
CGGAGAAAGAGAAAGGCGAGAAAGAGAGAAACGGACGGGGTCTGGTAGCATCTTATATAGCTATATCGCCTTACAGTCGAAAGCTAAATAAACGATCTGAGAGTAACCACTCTTACCTTTGATATTTGAGATTATGTTCGTTTAGAGATGCTTATATAGTCAACTAAATACTTTTACTAGCTTAAGGCATTATTAATTGCAAAAATAAATGTATTTTTAGAAATCCCCTGCAAATCTTGTGCAAATCTACCACACAGTGTGATACTCAATAAGATATTATCGAGCTCATAAAACATAATGTTATTGCTTGCGCCTATTTATGTCAAAAAAATAAGGTTTTTTAAGCGTTTAATTTAATGGATCGTATGTAAAAAGGAGAGTGATGCAATAGAAAGTTGTTGAAGAACAAACTACAATACCGTTCTATACTTTTAAGTTATGTATTTGATTGGAACAGGAAAAAACTTGGGATTTTGAAGACCTTCAGTTCAGTGCTTAAATTCGTTTCAAATAGGTCTTGTATTTTTCGACAATGTCAAAACAACTTTAATGAAAGCAAACATTCATGTCGGATTTTGAAGCATTCTTTTTCTTTAATGACAGTTTTATTAAATTACAACTAGCTTAAAGATAAAATTTATGATTTTATAAACAGATTATATTCTATTAATAAAGTTTTAACCAGTGTGGCATAAGATATAAGTGTAAAATTGTCATTAAATATTCTATTTCTTTTATATCTTTAGCTTTATTTGGGCAAATCAGGCTCGCGCTTAAATTTTACTATAAGAGAAATACCTTTTCGTTTTAATAATTTTGAAGCAAGATGGCGGTTTATTGAAATGATATAATTTAAATACAACTGATAATATTTTAAAACATGACGATATTTTGGATTGACTTGTATCACACCGGATTTTCTAGTCTTTTGTGTTTTGCACAACTTCACTAAACACGTACCCACCAATGCCAACACTATCTCTAAAATAAACATTATCAAGGATATAACAAGGCCACAAAGCAGAATTAAAAATATCACCACAATATTTCCTGACATTGTTGGACGCTCCAATACCTCCTCCTCAATTTTTCCCTCATTAAATGTACGAACGTTTAATATATATGATGAAAATTTTGACCACCATTCTGATATCCCAGTTTCTTCCGATCGTCTAAGGCTCTCTATCATATAAGGTGGGGCAAGTCCTCTAATTAGGATACGTATTCTACCATCAAGGAGAACCTTTTTCCCAACAACCACAGAATCCTTCTTTTTTGAATCCTTCCGAAGTTCAATAGACAATCGAGTGCACTCCATTTCAGACAAAATGACCGCAGTCTTGTTGCACTCGTTTAATATTTCTGAAACTTTTTCCGATTGTTTCTCATAATATTTCTTAAGGTCATACGAACTTCCAAACCTCCGCTTCTGGAAAGGTTTTGTTTTGCTAGCTCCATCGCTGAAGGGAGGAGTTTAGAGTGATTATAAATGTATTGATGTTGCTTATTCCAAAATTTATAGTCAATACTTGTCCCCTTGTCTTCAACAATGACAGTATATGCCATTACTTCAGAATGAATTTGAACAAAATCTGGACAGTTGCCTTTACCCGAAATGTGCTTAAAACTGCAATTGTCAAATTCATCCAAATGGCAAGCCTCTATAAAATGAGGTGACTGTGATACGAATTCAGTGCTCGGACATTTCAACGGTGCGTGACGATTCAATTGTATATCCCACAACAAGTTGTACCCTCTGGAGTAAAAGGTAAAGTTGTGGTCTATAAGTTGATCAAATTCTTCGATAGGAATTGGTTTTCGAGGTAAAACGAGCTTGTAAACGTTATCATTTTTGTATGCATTGCTCAGAACGATGCTGACTAAAAGAACAGGCATTACGACCAACTTCATTTTTACGTTGTGGTAATCTTGTTCTCGGAAAGGGTTACTTTGCTCAAGAAATGACTTTAAAACTGGCCACACGGCTTGTTCCACATATTTAAAAAATGACAATGCTCTATTTTCTTTTTCCTTTTTCAACACACTGATTACTTTTGAATAATCATTTTCCAATGCAGGCAATATTTGAAGAGAGAAAAATACCATAAGACAAATAAAGATCCATGAAGTGGTATCGTAACTTGAAATAAGTTGTTTAAAAGCATAAGGCTCAAGTTCGGGATTATTGCATCCAACAAATCGCATATTTTGTTATGGGAATTTAATAACAGTTGTGAAATAATCATACTTCTGCTTGAAATCATGTGAGATCACGAGATTTAAAATTCCCATAGATAAATGATTCAACTTGATTTTTGTATTGTATCCCTTGATCGCATCCTCGTAAATGAGAAGTATTTTTCATTATGACATCCCTGATCAACACGGAGTAGCCGTATGGAGCAATGTCATTAGGCGATAGATCTTTCACAGCTTTGTGGAACGAGTGATACTGATTCATTTTGTATTTAGGACATTCACGTAGGTAACCTAACAATGAATGGTATGCATCCCACATGAACATTACCCAATCATATCCAACTGACGTGGGAAGTGACCATTTTGTGGATGCAGCCCGCCAATTGTTTGGAAAGAAAAAATCTTTCATTTCCAACGCATCTTCGTTTCTTGGTTCACAGGTCCAACAAATTTTAACAAGACCAGCATTATAAATAACTGTGTCGAATGTAGATAATATCATGTACAAATGTCCAGTACGGATATTCCAATCCTCAAGATCAATTCTATACTTGACCCAGTATTTTGGATGTAAAAGACTTGAGGAATACCACAACGTAGATTTTGTTGTCAGGCGGTTTTCTATCTTGTCCTTCTAATTCACTTCCAGTAAGGAATTGATTGCCCCTGTATGAGTTGTATGGTGGTGGATAAAGGTCGATCACCACTTGAAAATTCCAAAGACGACCCTTGTAAGACATATGTGTACTGTCTATGCTGGTGCAATTACTCCACTCGTAAGACATATCTGAGGTACAGCTAAATTTGTTATCGGAAGCTTGTGCACCAATCTCTCTCAAATTACTTGTTAAGACTTTTACATGAGTATCGTTTTCTCGTTTGATTCCTCTTTTATCTGCATAGAGGCTATTTTGTAGGAGAATTATTGGCTGCTTGAGGTTCAGCAAAATGTTAACGTTAAGAGGATTCGTGACTATAACTAAGTTCCGGTGAAATTGTTCGATATACCAGTTTAAGTTGTTGATATGTTCAACTGGCCTTTTAAAATAGTTTGAAATGGGTGTAATTTTGTATATATGAATATCCGGATTTCCATTTCTTGTGTAATTTTGGTACTTGAAGAAAGTGTATCCAGAAAGGTTGTTGTGTTGTAATTGTAATCCATTGCAATTGCAGAATACACAACCATCCAAAGTGAGATATAGTATTCCATTATGTTCAATTGTATCTGGAAACTTCCTAATTTAATTTATACACGTTATATTATTTAGTCTATCCTCTTTCCAAAATTTAGACTAAGCTTTGATGACGTCTTGAGTTAGCTAATTTTGAGGATACCTTTAAAATATCAGCTTCAGCAACAGTATTGATGACTAATGATTTGATGGAATGTCTTTAAAACTTTTAAAGTTGTAATCAAACCAAGTTTCATTAAACCAGCAAAATTTGAATGACAATTCCTTGGATTAGATGTTTGTGAATTCATGCTGCTGTCAGCTTGATGGGTGCTGCTCTTCTGCCTTGGGTTTGTTTTACGTCGTGTCAATTTTTTTCGTGGATAGTCGAGCAATATCGTGATAATCGAAGATGGAGAAGGGGCATGCTCAAACGCAATATCACGGAGAAGAATACATTTCCAAGAACTATCAATACCATTCGAGTTTTTCGAAGTTGTACCTCACCAAAATATGAGAATCGTTATAGAATTGCAAGATGCAGCAGTGCACGAAATTCAAGTGACAGGACTATTGTGTTTTTCTGTTACTATGGACAACAAGGTATTGTTCATCCATTCGTTTGTCCATCACCATCACCAACACGAACCACTCTAAACAATTAAAAAGCAATGCTTGTTTTGTACCTTAAACTTTGTATTTGTGCATACCCCACTTTATAGTATACTGCTCATGCATCTAGTACACATGTAAGCTGAAAACAATTTTTTGAAATAACCCAGTTCAGTTGTAAATTTCAAGACTATTGTCCTTGTTTAAGGAAAAATAAGGTACATTTACCTATATAGAATATATTAGCGCAACCTAACAAGAGCATGAACAGATTGTATTAGATCAACAACATTTAACTAATGTGGGATGAGGTGTGCGAGTATAATTCTCATTTCTCATTAAGGATTCCATTCCTTTGAAATATTTAGTTAGATCTGGGATAAACAGGCTCGCGCTTAATTTTTACTATATAAGCTATACCTTTTCGTTTTAATAATTTTAGAACAAGATGGGGGTTTATTGAAATGAAAAAATGCAACGGATAATATTTTAAAATGACATTATTTCGTATTAAATTTTACATTATTTTCTCTGCTGATTTTGCTTATTGCTTTTAGCGTGTGTTGTTGACTGTTTGCTATGATTATCCTTTGCCAAGTGCGGACGGACGGTCAATACTATATCTCGACGGTCAATTTGCACCTGAAAATTCCATAGAGGACCCTTGCTGGACAGACTCTTGCTGTCAAAATATATGCATTTAGTTTCAACATTCAACATTACGAAAGGTATTTGAATGAGAAGTTAAATAAATGCATTTTGAACAGAAAGTACACCGACACTTGCGGTTGGACTGGCGATGTTGGGGTAAGCGGCAGCTGCCGCACTAAAATTCTTTGCGGCAGCTACCGTATTTTATTACCTGCGACGTCCGCACTCAGCTGCCGCAATTGTGTGCGGCAGCTCAACTTAACGAATAATATGGCTGAATTTCGGTTAAAGGGTTTGTGACAGCTGTCAACAACTAAATAATGATGATTTGTTTGGTTTGGTTAGGTTAAGTTAAAATTATCCGGTTAGTTAATATATTTATACACATTGGCTCTAACCTAACCTAACATAAATAACAATTAAACACAAGCAGCAATTAAAATTTTAATGAAAGCTGTTAAAACCTGTATTTGGTATCAAATACATAAGCCGAGCTTGATTGGTTAGGTTAGGTTAAAATTATCCGGTTAGTTAATATATTTAAACACATTGGCTCTAACCTAACCTAACATAAATAACAATTAAACACAAGCAGCAATAAAAATTTTAATGAAAGCTGTTAAAGCCTGTATATGGTATTCATCATGAGCTGAGTTGATTTTGGGCAGGAAAGCATGCAGTCGCAAACCCTTCAACCGTAATTCAGCCATATTATGCGTTGAGTTGAGCTGCCGCGGGAAACTGCGGCAGCAATTAGAATTAATTAGCTGACGTTGGGCTGAGTTGTGCGGTTAGACGGCCAGCTTGGTACATGTCGCACAGGCGGAATAGCGAGAGCTGCCGCAATGAAGCGCGGCAGCTGAGTGCGGACGTCGCAGGTAGGAAAATACGGTGGCTGCCGCAATGAATTTTAGTGCGGCAGCTGCCGCATACCCTAACATCGCCAGTCCAACCGAAAAATATAACATGGTTTTGGAGGTTAAAGTCATTATACACACAAAATATGTGACATTTTCACTAGATTGTTGTCTGTTTGCTTTGTTTGACAAGATGCAAACGCATGCCATCATTGCTCGCTTTGAAATGATTTCTCATCTCATTGTCTGGTAGAGCAAGTTTACGGCCATAAGATAGTTGTATCATTCTTAATATGGTCGGATGAAAGTACGTTAAAAACCGTGATGCCATTGCACTTGCTAATAGCTAAGCTGGTAGGAAGAGTAAAATGGGAAAACAAACATTTCACGTTTTCTAATTTACGCTTGCTAGAAACACCAAAAGAAGTCGAATGATTGACTTGGACTTGGACCATTTTCCAATGTTTTTCAGCGACTCTTTCTGGTTCCGTGACAGCGTTCGCTAGACTTTGGTAAATACCAAATACCAGTGCATAAAGTAAATGTTGTTTGCTTAACTAGTTGTAATGTACATACATACATATTTCATCATTGTTATTTTTAAGAACTGCAGACACACATACATAACGAACATTTAAAGCCATATTGATAATGCAAACAGGGAAGGGGAAAAAAATGCTTGAACTTGAGCATTGCATTTTTCATGTAAACAACTTTTCATTCCTCTTTGCTTCTGTGCATGCATACACGGGTGTAGTCGTAGTGTAAACTGTAAACATGCCCAATGTCGAAGTTATGATCTTTTTCAAGTATTTATGTTATGGGAGCTAAACAGACTTAAAATGTAATGGATGTTCTACCTATAAACCTTTACGAGTTTCAAACGTAAGTCTAATTTTACGATGTGTTTTTCTTCCAATTGACTTGTATTTTGGAGTCTGTGTTTTTAAACTGTAATATGCATAACACCATACATCTCCTCCTAAAGATGGCTTTCCTTCTAACAGAAAAAGTGCATCATTAAGATGTTCGTATTACAAGAAGATACGGCCCATTTCTAACGATTTACAACCACTTCCACTCCCCAACACAACCCATAAATTTACAAAACAATGGGTTTTTTTCAGATTTAGAGGATACACACAGAGAGAAAAACTTGTCGTAAAACACTTAAGAGAAAAGAATGCAATGCATGAGCACGCATCCAATAGGGTTAGTACTCTGTTGTCTGTAGAGATGACTTAACATAACAGTGGGAAAAACACTAGGTATCAAGTATTATCTTTTCTTCTTGAATCCATACAAATGCTAATTATGCTAAGTATATACATCCAAGAGTGAAACCATTCATTATCCCTTAATTGGTTTAACTCTGTTGGTTTACTAGGTCATAGTCATGCCATAACATATGATGTGGGAAATTCAATAATGCATTGTCAAATCAACTGGTGAGTGGTTGGAGGCTCAATGATCTTAAATTTTCGCATAAATTATAAATGCATCGTGTAACTGGAATAAGAAAGAAATGGAGAAAAATTGAATCAGGTATTTACACAACTGTGAAGTTATGAAGCACGTCATTCATGCCCACAAACATGAAAAAGGATTTCCTTGGATAAAAGTCGTTGAAGTTGTAAGTAAACATGGAGGATTGGTTTAAAAAGTAAATTATGAAGTAGATGGGAAGAAGAGGATATTTAGCAGTTTAAAAAATTAACATTTAGCTCCGTGACTCCAAGTGAGTTTCTAGAAGATCAAAATACAGGCCTAAGCTATCTATGGAAGAATTTATATGTCTTTCCTTTATCAAACGGAATGAAAGGTTCAAACACTCCCATCCTTTTAGAAGCATTTACGACGTCAACAGTATTTATTGAGAAGGTCTACACTGCACCTCTAAAGTTGAAAAAGTGACTTACTTAAAGAATGGAAGGAGGAAGGATGGTAATGAGAATTGCCAGAAAAGTAGTAGTATAAACTACGTAGAAAGTAAGATGATAAACCAGGAACATGTATGGATAGAATGCGATCCATTCACAGACATATATTGGTAGTACATCCAAACTTCCAACCTCAAACCCCTTCCAGATCCTGTTCACATGAGCGTACTAAGAAAACAGACGTGGCAAAGGATAAAAAGTTTTTATCCAAATGTATGTACGTGCTCATATATACCATTTAGAGGAAAAGGAGTCCAAAGAAAAACAAACGAAAAGTGGCTTAGTTCTGTTCTGACGTTGTCTTATTGTAAATCTTCTCGGTCAGTTTACTTAAAAGAATTCCTTTACACGTTTACTGTACACACCACCTATGTATGGGATATATTTTGAGTCTTGAACAGATCAAACCTCTGGAAAAGTATACTGATTTACATAACTGTCTACATGTTTTTGGGCTGGTTCTCCGCTGGAAGATTTTTTTGTAAAGGATTCAGTTGAATGGAAAAAGGGTGTTGTTGCATGTTCTCAGGCAGAAAAGTCTGTGCTGCTATTTATTATTGCTTTTCGCTGGGAGTCAGGAACTTTTTTGTTGATCAACTTTGCTTTCGAGAGGAGTGGATGATTCAGCAGTAAACTTAGTTTTCACCATATGTATCTAACTTGTACAAGGAATCTTCTCATCGGAAATGCCAACTATTCATTCAGCCATGTTCGTTAGTGTCCCAACTACCTATAATTTATTTGCAATCACATTAAGCGCGATAAATTCATTTGGAAAAATGGATATGGAATCTGAAAGGAGGGAGAGTGAAATGGAAATGCTAAAGTTACAGCTTAATTGATTAGTTTTATCATTGTTATAAATCAATTAATAATTTTGCCTAGAGAAGGAAGGCCCAGTAGTACAGCGAAAGTAATTCCAATACGTATAAGAATTAGTGCAAGAAATGACAGTTTCTTGGAAGGTTTACTTGAAGAAAGTGAATGCAAATGTAGTTTCTGAAGTGGAAAGCTGATTAGGAAATTATACTCGTAGGCTGGAGAAAAACATCCCGACCCCAGCTTCTACTTAGGATGGGAGTCTAGTTACGAATTTAATTGCTATTTATATCCCTCCGTCATCCTAGTGTGTGAAAGTTAGAGAGAATTTATAGAACTGGAGTCACAAAAGGAGAGAACACTTGTAGGGGAAAGTGATATTCTATTAGCACATAGGATAGATCAAATCCTTGCAGGCGAACTTTGAAAGGCTTGAATGAAGATGGGGAAAAGGAGTCTAGTTGCCCTTTCTCGTTGCTTCAGCAGTCTCACATTTCAATTTTTCCTATACCTTTTATGCTATCAATAACGTAGATCAGTTAAGGTTGAAGGGGAATAATACTCAGAAAAAAGTAGCAGCAGCTTTGAGTCTTCGAGGAAAAAATTGAACCCGTCTTGTGCAGAATCGAGAAGGAGCATCAGTCCAGTGACCAACGAGACCTTGAGAGAAATCCTGTGGCGAATAAAAGAAAGTGAGTGGCTGGAGAAAATTGGATCTTATATGGACCGATGATACTATGCTTCGCTGAATTTTCTCCAATTCTCTTCTTCCCTTTAGGCAGACCATTGTCGTTTTATTTTTCAAAGAAAAGGCTGTAGTGTTAAGCTTGCTTTTTTAAAGGCATAGGCATATTTCATCCAATTGAAGAAATAAAGTATTCAATGTATGCATAGATGTACTTTAACTTTTTAGATTTCTATTTTGTGCATAGAGTTATACGCATTTTTCATAACTTCTAATGAAATGGATTCCTAATACAAAACAACACTGCTACTCACAGTATAAACAGAGTTAAAAACATTCCATCAGAAATGGATTCCGATATACAAACCCAGTTTTCTGTCTGTCTAAAAAGCGTTATTGATTATTTTTAAAAAAAATTCTTCCTCAACAGCATATCGTTTGATTGAGTTAGTGAAGCACACAAATTTGTTCACCCAGATAACAAAACCTAATCTAATCTGTACATCATTTAGAGATGAGGGGTTCTCGGGAAAATTCAAAAAGTGAAATCACTTAAGAGGAAAGAGTGGAATAGATTTTACAAGTTTTTCTAGGAAAAACACAAATCCAAATCTGTCTAGCTTGATTTCTAGAGAAATGGCAATGACACATGTCACAATCAGAGAGGGGACGAGACAAAGACGCACAATTTTATGTGTTTAAGGATGATTGACGAGAGAAAATTGAGCTGACTCTCTGAAAAAGCATGGTTTGGCTTCACTATATAAAATATGTTTTCTATATGAGTCTATCAGAGGAAATCAGATATACATACACCTTTATTCACTCGCAGTCTAACTCATCTAACTGTCTATGAGATGATAGAGCAGCAGCGTAGACATAAAATGATGTTCTGATCAAATGAAGTAGAGGAAAATGAAAGGATGCTTTCCTATTTGTAAGGAATTTCCAAAGGTTAACTTACAGACAATGTTGAAGGCGATCCTAGGACTCGTTAGTGAGAAACCCGAGCTCGAATTGACAGCAATGCAGGCGAACTCTCCAGAGTCAAGTTGTCGAATGACTCGAGCGAAGTAAAGATTTGGTCCGATTTGATTTCGCCTCGTTGTGTTCTCCACAGGCTGCCCATTTAGGGTCCAATAGTACAGAATAGATTTCGTATCTGAAACGGCACAATCAAACCGTACGCGTTTCTCGCCGTCCACAACTGTCTTCTTGAATCCGCCATCGGTGACGCTGACAACTGACGGAGAGGATGAGCGACTCCCACCAGAAGATCCGACTAGGCTACTACTCCAAAAGTCATCTCCGCCACCGGGCTTTATAAAGTAAAAGTCGTCCGCGCCCTGGGAAAAGGTGATGGCTACACCTGAATACAAAAAGGAGAGAAACAAGAATCTTACGTTAGTGGTACCATTAAAATGTCAAGTAAATTACGAGTCTCTTGGTTGTTGGGAAAGGTGCCTCTAGCTAGTCCTTCTCAACCAACCACACATTAAAATTTAATAACATAGTGTGACTTCAATACAAAGGCCATTGCTTTGTATAGTCTCTTCTAAGTGGAGATCTTTAGTACCCAGATGAGTGCAGTGCAGCTCTGACTTTTACACAAATCATGGTTAACCAGCGACGCGGAGGCACATGAGGATAAATAATTGTCGAGTGGGATCGCGCTTCTAGATTTTATGCTTGAATCTCATGAAATATATGGGTACATCCAGCGTAGTAGGGAAGCTTTTGTGGACAAGTTAATTAACCCGTGACATTTTCCGTGTAACCTGAGATTGAAAGACCTGCAGATTACTCAGTTTCACTGGAGAAAGAATGAGGAAGATAGGAGAGAACGCGGAAGAGAGTATTTTTATCAATCTCATCTAAATGAATGGGTGTTATGAATCTGTCGAGTATTCAGATCTTTGGCCTTTACAAAAAAATGCATTACAAAAGAGTTCTTTATGTAGCCAGCGACGAGTATGTAAATCTCCAGTTTTTTTCTGGGAATGTCTCTAGTATTGTTATTTATAGTACGTACACTTTAAATTCTTGAAAGGATAAAGGTTATAGTGGAGCTACTTGTGCCGATGATCATGCTAAGGCTAATTGTTAATAAAGATTCGACCTATTTCATAACTTGTGGCTACTCGTTGGCACTGGAAAAGCATATTGTAGTACCTTACCTGGTGTGGTTTATTTCGTTTCTACATCTAATATATATTCTTATTCAATTAAGCGTGGAAGTCGTTAGAGTGAACCAGCCGGCTTATCACAAATATCACAAAAGTTTGGTGTTGGTCACCACCGATCATATCGCAGCATAGTAAACTGCCAAGAACCATTTAAACCTCTACTGCCGCTGTATGCTTACAAAACTAAATTCTAATATCTCCTCGTTGCATTATGCAAGGTTTACAATGAAAGTAAAAAAGCTCCATTTCAACCCGCACTTGTACACCGAAACCATTACTCAACTTCCTCTCCAGCTCTCAACGAACTATACAGATAGAAAATATACTGAGGATTATTTGGTTATCAAGTGTTTTCTCTCTATTGCTCCCTGCTCCCCTTCATTTCACGGGAGGAATGACTCATAGAAAATACTCATAAAAACGAATGGATTAATTTCCAACCGGGTGCAATGCAGAGAGCTACTTAGACAAGTATACATGCATGCAAGTCCGCGTGTCCCTCCCTATACAATACTCAGAAAAGCTGTGCAACTCTCACAGTCACTCACTCACTTCTCTCACATGGAATTACCTACTTGCGTATCATATCAGACATGCCATGCCATCTTTTTGCCTGCAAGTCTCATTTTAAAATGCACAAAACCTATTTTCCCTTTTTACACTACTCATCATCCTCCTCATTCTTTCAACAACAAGGGAAAACGATGATGATGACGCGTGCATGTGTACACGCTCTGCAAACATTCATCCCTCTTTTCTTCTTGCGTAGAGTAGCATAGTGTAAATGACTTTTTGTTGTATTAAGTAAGTGCATTACCATTTTGTAACCATTTATTCCTCTCCTTGTTTACCCCCACACAATCTCATCCAGCATCTCAAACAACTAGTGCTGTGTTGTGTTTGTTTTCATGTAAAATCTTTGTTTGCTTCTTGTTCTCCTTCCCACGCGTGGTGGTAGTATATGTAAGAATATGTAAGGTTTGTTTACAACTTGAAGCATTTAAACCACGAGAACAAGAGGGTGGAATAAGGACGGAGAAAAGACGAAGGAAATAATTTGCATAAGCCTAAAGTAAAAAAAATAGTAAAATTCTTGTTTAGTTTTTTCTTTATAAAATTGCTTTACATTGTGTGCGTGGATCCCAGAATAGATATTCAAATTCAGCTACATCCCGCTGCTGAATAGAAACCTACATTGATTACCTACGACCCACCACAACGAGGAAAATAACCACACACAGTGTATAAACACCACAGCAAGTACGTCTGACAGAGAAAACATCCCTTCGACAGAGGCAAACTAAGACAGACACTTTACAAGAGAAAACTACACAAATATTTCGCTTCCTATGAGTATTTTACTATTGTAGATTTTTTTGGAAGAAAGGGAAAAATATATTGGATAGATAGATGGATGCATGAAATGGAACGAAATAAAAAGTGACTGGGTACATGTTCACTCTTGACTGCATGAATTTCTCCCTTTTCTCAGCCCATGTAACCACAGCAAGGTTTTTTGCCTTTACGTTTATTATGCTCATCTTTACTGCTTCTCCGTTTCGTTCCGGATTCCTGATAAACCGGGACGGAACCCGTTACGTTTCCTCGTTTCTCTCTTCTCACTTTTCCAGACACACACTATGAGTGAGGGTTCCCCATGAACCACCTTCTTGTTGCCTACAAGACTATTTTTCTTAATGGTGTAAGATCCCTATTGCTGATAAGGAGATTCTTTGGTTGTGTGCCTGCTTCAGCGTTGTGCATATGATCATGATCATTACAATGGGATATTATATTACACACTTTTTATCTACTTCTCTTTCTTATTCCACTACGAAAAAGGGAAAGGTTAGCTCATTATGTCAACCTTGTCTCCGGGCACATCAAGCATCGGCCTGTTACACGTTCGTTGAGGGAATAGTAGCAACCCCGAAGTTAATTCGCCTTAAGAATTTTGGTGTTTGGTGTTAAGAATGTTCTGATAGCAAAATTTTAAGCTTTTCTTCTTTCATATTTGACGTGTGTGGGCAAATCAATAAACGAGTGGGTATTTACCTAGTTTAAATGGAACGTATACAATGTAATGAAAATGCTACTTCAGCTTGCCCGTGTACTTCTTAACTTTATATTATAGTGGTGCAACCAAAGAGTTAGAGTGAAGTGGGCATAGAATGGGGAGAGTCCTCTTGGCATTTTTATCCAAGTTATTGTCGCACTCCTCTTATTATGCCCCTCTTTCCCTCCTTGTCTCCAACTGCTCTCATCATATTATTCACAATCGTGAAAATCAAGTTTGAAGAGAATGGTGAAATGCATCATGGTAATAGTTACTAGCCATGTATAGTACGAATGTGCTTTCTATTCAAGGGTAAAAAGGGAAGTCATTTATGGAGAAATCGATGCCCCTTGTTTTCTTCTACTCTCTAGGATAAGACTGATACAGGAGGAAGTTTGCAGTTTTAATACAGGGGAAGGGAAGAAAATGGAGTTTTCTGCTGGGCTGGTTTGGTGAGTGGGGTACGGGAAAAGATGACGGGGAACAATGGAACTTTTTGGAATTACATGCGGTATATATGCGTATAGATATATACCTTACAGAAGGCAGTGTAATCCTACATACAAGAAAGTTATACAGCTCCTGAATGATGATGCAGTTATCCTCTTCAACGGAGGAAACAAGTGAACAGCTGCTCAAGTGAGGAAAAGAAGTAGAAGGGGAACCCCAAAAAACTGACTAAAGTAAGAGCTCTTCTAGGGAACTTTGGGTGAGTAAGGTCTATTACGGTGAACTAGGGAAGGAGTAAAGCACCATCTATATTTATGGCTTGCATCACCAAAAAATGCATTTGGTTAAGGGTATAAAATATACAGAGAGAGCAGGGCTCTAGAAAGAACTCTCCAAGATTCTTCCAGCAGTAGAGTGTGAGAGAAGACGTGTCTTATAAATAAGCTCTTAATTGCATCGATGGGTATTATCATTGTGCTGATATCAGCAAGTTGCAGATGCAGCTGAGCCATTAAATGAAAATGAAATTTACACGTTTTCCCTAGTCCTGAAAGGTGCTTCTGCAAAGCAAAGATTTGAAAGGTTTCAGAATCCGATGTGGAAAAATTCTTATGCATACATAACCTTTTAAAAAGGAGCGAAACCAATTGTGTTTCTTATGGGAGACAATCCAGAAAAATCGATAAGAAAAACAGTCAATTCAGTGATTTTAAGCAAAAGAAAATGTTGAGTATGAAACATGTTCAAAATCAGATATTATTGGGGCATAACTGTCTACAATTTTATAGTTATTTTTACTATGTACTATGTACATTCCATAAAAACTGCACGAAGGAATTTATATATTCATGAGCTCATTTCATATTCATGGATGTACATAAGTCTAAAATGTTTGTAAAGCATGATTGAGAAATACACCTGTGAAAAGAGTAACAAAACTTACCAATGACGATACAAAGGTTTGCAACTAGAAGACATGAGGTTCCACGTGGCTTCGTCATTTTCCGGCTTTGCTTGACTCATGAAAAGTTCACAATACCAGGATGCACGACAAACATGAATGCTGGGGCAAAAACAAACTTGCCTACTTGCTTTTAAACAAGGCTTTCATCCAGACAGGCAGCAGACACACACGCAAAGTTAAACCGCTTTCTTTAACATATATGCACAAATTACGAATATTTTCTACTAATAATCATTCCGTTAAAACTAACACAGTCAACTGTCAAAAGTATGGAGGAAAGTTAGCTGCTTGAAACTAAACTGATGAAACAACGGAAAACCCTACCAAAATGAACGGGATATTTCAACGGAATTAGTCAGGCGTATACACGCAATAAATATATCTAGTGTCAAGAAATCAATGTTCAATTGACCACAAGGAATTTTTGAGTTTGGGGTATCATATATGTTATAGAGTTCTATAAAAAAATTCATCAATCAATATTTTGAATAGACTTTCGTGGTCAACTGAAGTCTACTAATTTGATGAGTGTCACAAAGAAGCAGGTCGAAAAAGGGTGACCATGTCTATTGGATGAATGCGAAAAGCAAACACGAAGAAGAGCTGCGTAGTATGTTGATCGCTATACGATCCTGTCTGCAATTGTTAATAGAAGTTCCTGGTTGTACGACATTTTCCCACTCGGGAGTTACAGCTAGCGTGTATCTTTGTAGAATAAAAACTGCGTAAAATTAAAGGATCAGGCTTCATGGAAGCGTCACTGAAGCTTAATACAATTTCGCCTGTATAGTCACATTTACTCATACCAGTCAAGAATTATATAAGGTGCCTTAATTATATTAAATTTATACGGTATAAATAGTGTTGTCTCCTTAATTAAACACACAGTACCAGCTTCACAGATAAATAAATAAACTAGAAAAGTACAAATACCCCAAATTCACAATCTCTCACTCAAACAGATATGCAGGCACACAAGGATATTTGGTTACATAAGGTTTCTATACAAGGTAAGATGATTTGGTCCTTTTCTACAGGAGAACGGAACAGGGTAGGGGAGAACCAAGAAAGGATTTTCTAAAACAAGGGGATAAAATGACAAGAAGGAATGGGAGACGGACAAGAACGAGCTACAAGGCTACCGACGATCCTACTTGGAGGAGCTCACACACACAACTGACTCCGAAAGCTTGAGAGCCCCTGTGTTTTCTCTACTTCTCTCGGATTTACCCCGCTCAGTGTTGTTTTATTCGCTGGATAATCACTAATCCCATAACGTTACTTCCTATAGTTGATGTGTTCCGTTCCCTATGAATTCGTTCCGAATTAGGAGCTGGAAATTAAAAATGCACGAGAGCGTATTTACTAAATCATGAAACTCGGTGTGATTTAAGTACTAAACCAATATAAAACACACTGCGTGGCCGAGCCGAGGAAATACATTGAGGCTTATTCAAATGCAAATTTAAAAATTGTTCTTGTTCTCAAATTGTAATTTTACAAAGCTAAGCTAGATCAGCAATGATAAGAGAAAAATGTGGTTATAAATAAATTCCATTAGCTACTGTCAATATTGTAATCTATTATGCGTCGATATTTGTCCAGGTACTATAACCAGCTTAATTTAGCTGCTGCTGGAATGAATTTAAGAGCATTATGAAATTAAATTAAAGTTTAAGAGAATTTCAACGAAGAAATTTGAATAAGAGTAGATGTTTGAACATTATTTGATCTTGATCTTGTCCTGTTTCAAAGGAGATGTCAGCATTGTCATTGTCAACCTCCCCTTTTGTAAACTATGCAAGCACGTAATTATAATTACATATGTTGTACATGCATTTGAATGTACGGTTAAACCAAAGTGTATGGCTAAGGGTTAAACGATGGGATTTAAGTATTGTGCTGGCATCTATGGACGTTATTTGTGTGAACACTGAAGGTGTATTCGCGTGGTGTTACTGCAGGGAGAACATTTATTAATTGTAATTTGTAATTGATTTCCAGTTGGCACTTTAATAAAATAAATCTAATCTAAATTGTAAGTTTAATACCACCCACACAACAACCAAATCTGTTCGTGTTGTCATCAATGCATGTCCTTATTTGTGCGAGTATCGATGTTGCATTTGTTTTTATTCCCGTTTGACAGAAACTCTGAATTTCAACAAAGGAAACGGCTGGGCGACTAATTATAGCATCTCAATCTCAATTAGCATTTTTAATTAAGGTTTGAGTCGGAAAATGCGCGTTTTACCTCGTAAAGTTGTAGTTGACTCATTTTTCCTTTAAGAATTCACATGACTAAATATAATTGATAATGCGTTTGAAGGGTGGATTTTAAATGATTATACACAACACAAGTAGTAAATTAGTACCACAGAATATTTGCTGCTGAAATCAAAATGTACATTTTTTATTACTTATCCGTATTTTATTGGGCTGACGTAAACTACTCATTAATAGATAGCTTTCAACCAGCTACAGATTTTTGTCCGTAATTTAATTGCAGTGTTACTAGATCCTCTATTTAAGGTTTTCTACATTTCGTCAACTACAAATTTTATTTCCTTTATTTATACCCCACCTAACATTTATGTATTAATAGTTGTTATTTTGCAATAAAGCATTTTACAGCCAAATCAAAGTCCATTAGTGTTTAATATCAATGCAATCTTGTTATCGGAATACAGAGATGGAGATTGAAGTGCTAATTGAGTTTTGCAGTATTAGCAGAACATAAAATATCAAATTGTTGGATAGGTACACCATCATACAGGTACACCAAATTTACGGGAAGATTGTCATTCAGCTTCTTTCTTGTTAATTCACAAATAACGAACTTCTATCTATAATCTATCCTAACCTTTTTAGAAATCCTTTACTAGTCTAAATCGACAGGCAAAATGTGGTCCCAAATTTTCATCGTTAAAAGTCAACAACGCTACATATTATACTCTAATCTCAACCTCAACAAGGAATCACTAGATTTGTGATATTTATCGTCGTCATGTTTTATGCAGTCAGGAAAAATAAAATTGACCGAAATATAAAGGCAGTGTGTAATGATAATATATGACAGCTATTTTTAGTACAAGTAAATATCTACATATTTAGTAAATGAACACCTCTGTTACGAACCCGAAGAATTGAACATCGGAAGAATATTTATATGAAGGGAAAATGAACATCATTATTGGATTAAACTATAACACAAATTGTAAAAAAATCAAGGTAATAATCCATGTAAATGTTATCATTACATTAGTTGGTCCCAGACGATTGACAGAATTGGCTAGTAAGCAATAAACGTGAATTGATCAAAACTGTCGTTCCATAAATATCTTACTTGATACCTGAATAATTTTTGTTCGTATTTATGGAGTATTACGTTCAAGAAAATTAAGACTGCAATACGCTTAGTTCGCGCAGTCTATTCTAATATTGAAAATAAACTACACTTTAAGTAACAATACGTTTTGGTCCCTTACCCTTGTAGTTAGCATATATACCACCACCTTTTCTGTAATGTCTCTAAATGTCATTCCTCTAACATACCGTCTACATTTATAGTTTACAGACAGTACTTAAAAATAATAAAAAATACCCTGTGTTTGGAACAAAAACTGATCATTTTTCTTGAAGCTCAACTATTGAATTGGATAAAGCGTAACGCGAGAACGCAATTTAATAGGAAAGATTGCACACGTATACTGATCAGTTAATGTGAGAAAATGGAAAAAGCATACTTTATAGAGCATTCATCCACCCAACAGTAAAGAAAATTGCTTTGAAAATTATCGTAAAATTTGATCTTCGCGTATAAAATTAATTTCTTCAGTGTACATATTGCGGAATAGGTTAATACTTAGAAGAGCTGCAGAAAGTCAAAAATTCTTCACGAGTCTTGGCATTCTCCCGGAATTCTCCAAGCATGCAGCTAGTAACGGTTTTGCTGTTGATTTTTTGCACACCTCTCATCACCATACACATGTGTCTGTATGATTTATAAAAAAATATTTGTAAGGTTAACTGGGAACACGGTTAAGCATAATATTGTTGTCCAAAATTAGTAATATAGTTTTTTGCTTACGCTCCCTCGCAGACCACGGCGACACCTCGTGGTTCAATTGCCTTAAGAACAGCTTCAGCAACTTGCTTAGTTAGACGTTCTTGAACTGCAATAAAATCAGATAAAATGAATGTTGTTTAACGTGTCTTACTCGAATGCGAAGGATTTCATCGAACTTTTTTAAAGTTAAATGATATTACTATAATTTCGAAATTTCCCCTACTGATCAATCATCCTATCAATATACACGCAGTTTGAGGAATAAATAGTTGTAGATTTATTAGATTCACAACGTAGATGTAGACAAATTTATGCTTTATCGATGAAACTTGGCTAAAGTGTCAGCGATGGATGGAAGCTCCAAAAGTATCTGTATAATAAAAATACTACGCTCTCTGTATACTTTGATAAGCGATATAAAAGAACAAAGCGCTTTTAACAGCAACATCAAGCCGTTGACTGCCAGAATAGATAAGCATATTTTGTAATTTATAAGATGAAGCACTTTTTTGAGCTGCCGATTTGACTTTAATTATAGTGAACTAGCATTCTTTACATTTTTTTTAAACTTGCGGTCAACGTATGGTGGTAACGACTGATTTAGAGCTAAAAAATAAAGTGGTTTTCTTCCCATACACCCTCCGTTTATAATATTACGGTAACTACAAAAATTTATTGATAAATCGACTCTAAAAATGGCATATGATATGTTCTCGCTATTTTCTTTGTCCCTACTGCCGCCCAGCCCTGAAAACCTAACAAATCCAGCTATCTCATAAACATGTGCAACCCCTACCCTCCTCCGTTCCGTTCATCAAGTATCCCACTTATTTCCTCCATGCTCTGCTCTACAGTTGACTCAGATAACATCCGTTCAACCCACTCTCAAGGTAGAAGGGAACCATGAACCATTAGTGGGAAAAAGGCGAGAGAGATTTATTTTCCAAAAGATCGGCAATACTTTTCTTTTCTCGTTATTTTTTATTTCTCATGATCATCCCACACAATTCTCTGCTTGTTCCTTCTAGACTGTTTTTTATATTTTTTACTTTTGTTTGAAGAAAGCCCTACTTCGTATGTATACATGCATTACGAAGGGAAGGAGAGAGATAAAGAGAAAGGTACATAAAGAAAGGCGTAAGAGCTACATCCCATTTTCTCTCTCAGCATTCTCGTTCTCTTGTTCTGTTCTCTATCAATCTTTTTGTACTTCAACAAGTTACAGCGCAATATGGTCTACCGTAGTATAATACATAAAATTTCTATACACTCACTCACTCTCTTACATCCTCGTGACTACATCAAATGGCTGTTGCCAGAATTGCCATTTTCTTGTTGCTTTCTTTTCTGTGCAAGTATGAGTTCTAGAGTGAGCGGAAAAAGTTAGTTCTGCTTTCACCTACTTAAAGTATCTACGTCAGAAGTGTGTTGAGCCTCACTTTTTTATGTGCCATATATATACATGCATATCCCATCAGCTCCTCTTCACTCGGCACGTATTTACAAAATCAAGAAAAGCTTTTGTCCTGGAGACTCTCCCAAGTGATTTCTTCTCTGCATTATGTGTGATGAGTGAGTAATATTATGTGCAGGATTTGCAAGTCCAGTTTGAATCATGCACAGAAGATCGGTTGAATGGGACATGTGAGCTAAAATACCTTTCAAATTGGGTGTTAAAAAGTGAAGGGCTCTGGCTCTGGCATAATGTTACCTATATATTTTTCCTCATTTGCCAGGTCTATTAATATTCGCTATTTATAGCGCGTGATGCTGAAAACTTTACATTGAAATCAACCCAAATCAATTGAATCATATATTCTTTGTAATATGCAAGGACGGAAACATGTGCGATACTAATAACCCGATTACTCTGTATTATGGACATCATTTAGAATCGATATGATGTGTGCTCAAAATTCAAAGTTGAAAGAAAGCTAAATTAAATTAAAGCAAAGTAAAAATTAATTCAATCGCTTTCATTGCTCACCTTCCAATGTTTGGTCGTATCCTTTAGTAAAGAAAAGCATAGCCTTAGCTGCTCGCTCGGGAGTTTTGAGAAGTCCTTGTCTTTCCGGATCTTCCCCAAGGCTGCCCAATAGTTCCCTGTAGGCTGATGCCATATTTGGAATCAAATCCTCTCTGGTTGGGGGCTTATGGTCTAATTCCAAGTCGTGATGAAAGCTACAGTTTTCATGTCCTGGAATTTAATAGGTTAAGAATGTTACATAAAAATGCCTGATTTGCATTAGACACAACACACTTTCGTGGAATCTATCTATTCATAAAAAAATTCATGGACACATGCGTGTTGCCTTCAATACAAAAACCAGAACCTTTTAAAGGCTGGATGTTTTATTTATTCCTATAGTCGGATGCAAATAAACGGTAAAAACCATTTGCATTTCACAAAAAAAAATACCAAAACTAGATTGCCACTAGCTGTAGATGAGGACCTACCAAAAAGTTGCTCAAACCCTACGAACAATAAATAAATGTTCATTAAAGTAATTTCATTAATGAAATTCTTTCTTAGGTATATTTTCCATTCAAGTTCAATACAATATAATATGGCAACTCTAACTGATAGATAGATAGGTAATTTTATTTAAAGTGTTACTGATAATAACATCATTGAAATATTTCTTCTCAAACCATTGCTAACACCAAGATTTCATATACAAGGAAAACCGGCTAGCCTTGTGATTGCTGATTGTAATCCCTACCTTACCTCCAGATCAAGCTGATAAATTAGTGAAACCTTCTGCGAAATTCTTATGAAAATGTGAAACATAAAGGTAACCTATTACGCACCAGTTATTACGAGTTTACATAAGGGGAAGAAGAAAAGATTGCTGAGGAACGCAGATTCAAACTTACAACAACCTGCTACTCAATTCTTGTTTCGTCTAGTGTAACTGGAATTTTAACATTCGTGCCAATTACAATACTCATAAAAGCGAGTTAGATTTTAGATTTTAATGGTTGCGTTGTTTCGTAAGTATCAAATACATTTTATATAAATGTGTGCATGTTCTACTCCGAATTTCAACATTGAAAATCTCATAAAAATTGAATTGCCAATGTATGATGAAAAATGTCGAGTGTGGACGACTAGCATGACAAACCTAACTAGTCAAAAAGTCGGGATATTTTACCAGTTTTGAATTGAGATTTGCGAATGAAAAAAAAACCTGTTTGTACAGCGTCGAAGACGTGAGACGACAATCGGTTTACTGTCTTGCATAAGATTTTGCCGTGTAATAATAATGTAATAATATGTAAGTAATAAATGTGGACGTGTAAGCTTACCTGGAGTAGTAGTAGTCCTTGGAGTTCGGGGTGAGTCCAAATCAGTGCACCCATTCTCGGTGGAGTGTCCATTAGAAAGATCCCGCATCTTGCCCAGCTTCTTCTTCAACACGAGTGGATCTACAGTAATTGGACTGGGCTTATTGATGCTGTTTACTTCACCAGCTCCAGCAGTAGCAGTAGCAGTGGACATTTTGTGAATAAGAAATGTACTGAGCCTACAAATGCAAATGCATAATGCATTTTATTCAAGGTTGAGTTATTAGTATTGGTAGTTTCATGCAACAGCATGGTTCATGATGAGACTCGACTAGAATCTGCGCGACGAAAATGAAAAACTTGTCTTTTCATCACTACTGCGTTCGCAAATTAAAAACCCCATTTCATGTCCTGATTCACAAACTCTTATAACTACACGCTACAAAATGCAAATTCATCAAATAATTATATCCCAAAAGCAAAATTTAGGGTTCCGCACATCCCAAGCATTTGTTTACTTCAAAGATGAAGCACTAGGATCTAGCGCGTAGCGTAAGCGAACAAAAGAAGAAACTTGTCATTAAGTGGAAATGATATTGCTAGTGGTGATTAGTGCATGTTGTAAAAATCATTAACAAAGAGAATTGTTATTTGATAATTGATATATTTAAGTACAAAACATTAAAATGTTAGGTTATTCACTGGTTGACTTTCAGTGAAATGTCGATTTTGACACTGGTCAGTGATGCAGGAAACTAATGAGAACAAGTTTATTAAGCTTGTCTTTGAAAAAAGGATGAAGTGATTTGCTTGTAGCTGAAGCTAATTAAACGCAAAAATGTGTGAAGCATTCAATTACTGGCTCTGGGTTAATATTATTAGTCAAACCAAGATCGAGGAACAAAGACGATGTCCCTGAATGATGGCGCATGTTATTATGCTATGATGCTCGAGTAAGCATGCAACTATATAGAGCAATAGTTTGGAAAAACTCTTCCTCTCATCGATTATTACTTTTGGAGTAATGTCTCTGTCAATGAAGACTCCAACACTAAATGAGTCACTAATGGATGACGAAAATAGATTTTAATGAGAGGGAGAGCGGAATGGTACTTGAATTCAAAAGTATATACTTATAATGAATGTGAAATCTAAAGCATGTACTGCTGATCCTACATAAAAATGTGTTTCTTATAGCTTTCATACTTCAATACAACGTTTATGGGGCAAATAGTTCTACTATTCTCATTAAATTACCAGAATAATCCCTGAATTCGATCTACATACATTACGTAACTACAATATTTATGCGTCTGCTGGATTTTTTCAAAAATAAAAATTAATTATCATAAAATTATTGCTTACCTGAATTAGACAACAATGTAGAAAAATGGTTCTTCTATAGAGCAAGGGTTCGTCAGGTTGTTATATAAGTTGTTGAAGTCTTTCACTGAGCGGTTAAATGTAGCTCAAAGTATAAAAAATGTCGAATTTCGAGTGTTGAGGTACAAAAAGGAAAGTGATTCCTGGTCGAGAACAAGCGTTCAACTGAGGACGAAGGAGCAAGTGCAGTTGGAAGTTATTGCTTAATATGCAGGCGGAGCCGTTCAGAGTAAAAGGCAAGCTGGCATGGCATGAAGCACTATTGTTACGTTACAGTGAGTATCCACCTCGCATAGAAGAAATCGAGGACAAGAAAAGATACTCTTTCAACGAAGACGCGAATGAGTGAGCAAAAAGGGATATAAGTTTCATCTGACATTTCAGACTATCCAGGAGACTATCGTGAGAGAAGAATAGTGCTATTATAACGAAACTTCGCTATGATATACCTATATTATGGGTTAGATTAATAAATACTTTTTGATTTTTGATGCATAGTAAGTACATCTTTAAAGCATGTTACATCCGGGGATGGATCTCTCTAGGCTATCCCTTAGTTACTTTTCAGTAAGTAATTTTGCATTTGAAACATGAATATTATGTTTTAATAAATTGTAGACACATTTCTGTCATTCCTCAGCGCCGGTTCTCGGCAAGAGATAAAATCAAGGTTCGAAGATTGCGTAAAGATGTGTTGTCAATTATCAAGGAATGCTCTTAGGTACTTGCATATCTATTATATGCATTGTGTAAGCGAAACACGTGAGCAAACTTCAGATGAAACTTTATTCACAAGATTTGGTGGTCTGGATTTTTTTCAGGGTTGAGAATGAACAAGATAAAGCAAGTCATCTTGCTGGTATGCCTAAGAGCCTTATTTAGGGCCTTAAGGACCTTTCAGATTTCGCTGATTAGCAATACAGTTGATTCTCCTTCAAAAATGCTGAAGAATGATATATTACACGATATTTGTGAATTTTTGAAACTCAGGGCCTTCTTCAGGACCGGAAGGGCATTTCTGATGAGACGCAGTAGCAATTCCAAATAAGCCTTTGTCCATAGGTATCGATTTCTGAAATCAGAATTTGAAAAAGTCAAAGGGTTCAGGCAGGAGAGCGCGAAGAGTTTTTAAAGCTTAGGACCTTCCGCAGGGCATGAAGGACATATTAGATTTGGCTCATTCGCAATAGTTAATTAGACCATCTCTTAAGGTATCGATAGCAAGAAGCAGAATTTGAAAAAGTCCAACCGTTTAGGCTAGAGAGCGCGAAATGTTTTGAGGTTAAAATTTCCGGCCGGCGACGAGCGGTCGGACAGACTGCCAGACTAAAACTAATAAGATTCTATGAATATATCTTCGATACATTCTACGAAACTTACAAACAATCAAATTCCAATAATATCTTTACTTTCTCAACAAATCCCCTCCAGCTATATTTATTTACGTAAATGTATAGCATAAACAATGCTATCCGTTGTTACAGCTGACAATCTAATAACCCTATTGAGTGAACTGCTAATTGCTTTTCATGACTTTCAACCAATTAAGCATTTTTCTAGTTACTAGAATTCATAATTAGTTTCTGGTTGGTTATCTTCTTTTGTCCCTCAAAAAGCTATTTACTTTGATATCATAACTAATCCCTACATCAGTTATACTTATTAGCTCGCAAAGTGTTTGAAGTGCGAGCTTATGAAATCGTCTGCGCTGTGTCTGTGTGTGCACACGATGTCGATAAAGTAATTTTAGATTTGTGTTATTAAGTCCAAATAGGATTAAGAAACTTTCCGACTGGATGTTTTACTGAGTGAATAGGGTGTTAGATTATGTGTGTGTGGTTTACATTTTAGTGTATGGGGTATTCTACTGAATGCATATGATTTTTATCTTTAAAGTCCAAACGAAACAAAGAAACGACCCGATTGGGTGTTCTATAAAATCAGCCATGTAGAACAACAAGTGCTTATGATTTTTTTGTTTTAGAGGGCAAATAGAAAGAAAGATACGACCCGAATGGGTGTTGTTCCATTGGATGAGCCATGTAAAACAACTAAACAAAATAAAAATTTTGTGTTTGAAGTTTCGTGTGTATGTTTGGTTAATGTTTGATGTGAGACTAGATTGCGTTTTATGTTGTTAGGTTAGAATGTTAGGCTTATGTTTGATATGAGACGAAATTGCGCTTTATGTTGTTAAGCATGTTTCCAACTAATATACTATCTCATTACTAATCCCTACAACAGTAATTTTTATTTACGTATATTTTCCACAGAAACAATGTTACTCATTGTTCCAACTGATAATTTAACGCAACTAATAATAATACTATAAATGTTTATTGTCATTCATACCTCTTTGCATTCCAATTCACCCTTAGCTGCGTAATAGAAAATGCCAACCAACATTTAAGCCTAGCGGTCGACAGAACCACTATGTACTAATATCTAGAACCGAAGAATGCTGGTGTATATTGATCTAGAGGAAAACAGTACGTTGGTGTAGTNTAATTTAACGCAACTAATAATAATACTATAAATGTTCATTGTCATTCTTACTTGCATTCCAATTCACCAGGTAGCTGCGTAATAGAAAATGTCAATAAACATAAGCCTAGCGGTCGTCAGAACCACTATCAACTATGTATATCTATAAAAGAAGAATACTGGCATAGTAATCTAGAGGAAAACAGTACGATGGTATAGGGATATGGAAGAAACATTCTGGATGTGTCCCATTTTCCCACTGTAAGTTGTCCCACTGTACGATGTAGAAGATCAAAACGATAATTCAATACATTGAAAAGGCATGCCTAATAAGATGCAACACATATTATGCAGATTGATGGTGATGGTATTTATACAGTAATTGTCATCAGCGTAGAGCACAACGAAAGTTCTTGTGATTTGATATTTTTCCGAATTCTCAAAAAAAATATCCTACCCGAAGTCAATAAGCGTATTACAATTTTTTCGAAAAACTGGAGTAAAAACGACTTTATGTAAAAGAACAACATTTAATAATGGGACAATTACGTTCCGTCCTGAAAAATGTGCGTAAATTGTTTTGAAATATTTTTGCAGAGCACAAAATGGAGATATCCATTTGAGAAAAAAATTGACTCTGCTAATAGTTCTTTTATTGCAAATCATAATTTTCGAATTATGTCCCATTCGTGGAGCTCCAACACCCTGGTGTTACGAACAAGCAAATTGCGAACCTTCCCAATGGGGACAGTTTAGTGAAGTTTGTCAACAAGGAAAATTACAGTCTCCTATAAATTTCGAACGGGCAAAACTCAAAAAGATAACAAAACCAGTTTACCTAGTTTTGAGTAAAGAGTACGGCTATCTTCAACCATTCTATATGACAAATGATGGACACACAGTATCACTTTCACTCACACCAGACGACACCTCTCAATGCCTTGTCAAAGGAAACAATTTCCTTCCAAATGAGCCTTACATCTTTTCCTCCCTCCACTTCCACTGGGGCCCACATGACTATGTCGGTTCGGAACATACTATTGACGGAGAAATATATCCCCTTGAACTTCACATGATACATAGGCAGGTAACTGATCCAACAAAACTGGCAGTGATTGGAGTTCTCTATAAACTAGCTGAAAAAGATAACCAAGCTTTAACTCCTATTATCAACAATTTAGATAGAATTGTGAACGCAACCAGTGAAAAAGTTCAAATGCCTTCGATAATAACAGTGAATTTAACAGCTTTACTTCCTAGTAAAGTGAAAGTGTTCAGGTATCGAGGTTCTCTGACTACACCTCCATGCTCTGAAGTTGTAGTGTGGACTGTGTTCGATGATTTACAGCCAATTTCTCGGAGGCAACTCCAAGTGTTCCGAACATTGCTTGATTATGATCAGAGACCTATTCGTAATAACTTTCGCCCGGTTCAAGCGACGTACACAGATATGAGAAAAGATGTGTTTTACATGAGAAGTTTAAGGCCCAATTCCTACAACCCCTTTGAGATTTGGTTGAATTTATCACGATTGATTTATAATATACGAATTGTAATAAAATAGAAGTGTGAAATGTCAGAGAATTACAACATACTTTATTTCGCAGACATAGTTTATTTTATATTAATATCAGGGATACTAACTGTCGATAACTGCAGCTTTCAAAATAAACTTTAAAAAAACCTCTTCTAACAGCCACAAATTGTCACAATTATCAAGAACTTGCACTAAAGATAAGTTTTAACTCACAATCAGACAATTTCATCAGTTTCGTCAACCACAACAGTAGAAATTGATGAGTTACTGACACCAATGAGCATCGTGTTAGGTATATCAATCTCAGTTTGATTGTTATTCATTGTGCTTGCCACAGTAGAAATTGAGGAATCACTAACCAAATTAGGCTGAGGGACTGCAACTGCGTCTAGTTCGCCAAATCCCACTTTCAGTTTCCCTTTTTCCGAAGTTATACTTGTTTTTGAAGTGGTATTATTCCCATTAGCTGCCATCTTCATCATACTCGGTACTCGATCTACATTTGACGTATATGCTGCTTTCTTCGATGGTTCAAATATTCTTGTTTGCTTGTTACCTTTACTCTTTTTCCTGTTAGACTTGCAGCAGTTTTTGTAGCATTGCAAACACAAAATTTCGGTAAACCATTGCTTCCATGAATATTTGAACCGGATGTTTTGGGTTTTGCTGGAAAGTATAACAGTATTTACAGTACCTATAAGATAACTTTGCCACTGCCGAAGCTAAATAATATAAAAGTTGACATCATGTTATTTACAATTAACTCAAATGTACGTAAACTTACTTAAGTAACGTGTAATATTGTTTTCCGAAGCATAAACACAAGCACTTGAAAAAATATATTTGAAACATTATTTTCGCCAACTGACAAC